>WOGN01002316.1:0-17003 GCA_015342105.1 Leptinotarsa texana
CCCATCGCACTCACAGGCTCCAACCCTTGGACGTTGGCTTCATATGAAACCATCGAGTGTGTATTATGATCATACTTGAGCAAAATTGCAAAAAAATCAAAAAACGATTTAGTTGCTAGTGCCGATCCTTAGAATTCGCAAATAATACTATAATAGTTGAAAACTATTCTTGCTATCTTGAAACTGGTTATACTGGATAGTGAAATTGGTGAAACTGGATAGTAAGAACGGGAAAAATTACAAATAAAAATACAAATTGGCTGATCGGTTTCAACTATTTCATTGCTGATACTCAAGGTGTATTTTAGTATACTCCTGGTGAGCAACAAACACTTTTTACTCTAGGGAAAACCAGTTTCAAGATGGCAAGAACGAGGAAAATGAAAAAAATAAGTAAAAATTGGCCGATCGGTTTCAACTATTTTGTTGCTGATAGTCAAGGTGTATTTGAGTATACTGCCTATGAGCAACTGATTTGAAACACTTTTTTTTTTTAAGAAAAACCAGTTTCAAGATAGAGTAAAATGAAAATACATTTTAAGTTGGCCGATCGGTTTCAACTATTTTGTTGCTGATTCTCAAGATGTATTTGAGTATATTCCTGGCGAGCAAGAAATTTGAAACACTTTTTGTTCTGAGGAAACCCAGTTTCAAGATAGCAAGAATGTGGAAAATGGAAAAAAAATTTAAATCGGTCAATCAGTTTCAACTATTTTGTTGCTGATACTCAAGGTGTATTTGAGTATACTTCTAGTGTGCAACAAATTTGAAAAAATTTAATTCTAAGGAAAACCAGGTTCTAGATAGCAAGAACGAGCAAAATGAAAAAAAGAAGTAAAAATCGGCCGATCGGTTTCAACTATTTTGTTGCTCATACTCAAGGTGTATTTGAGTATACTCCCCATGAGCAACAAATTTGAAATACTTTCTATTCTAAGGAAAACAAGTTTCAAGATAGCAAGAACGAGGAAAAAGAAAAAAATTTCAAAAATCGGCCGATCGATTTCAACTATTTTGTTGCTGATACTCAAGGTATATTCAAGTTCACTTTTGGTGAGCAACAAAATAGTTGAAATTCAATTCCAGAAAAAAACAGGTTCAAGAATTGGAAAAAAATATTTAAAAATATTTCGTTATATCCAAAGTTTAGCAACTGAATAGCAACTAAATATTCTGTGAAGATCAAAGGGAAAGTTTATAATTTATTGAGTTACCTTGCTACCTTGATATCACGATAGCATCATTTGCGATTTCTAGGGATCGGCACGAGCAACAAAAATGTAGTTTTGGCAACTAATTAGCAACTAATTAGCTACAAATTGATGCATTTTTTTGTAATTTTTCTGGATTCGCCTTGCTAGCCTGATAGGGCTTCATTCTTGATCTAACTGGTTACGGTCACACCCAGGGCGATTAATAACAACTTTTCAAATGAGGGAAAGTTTTGCTTATATTCAAGCTGCAATAATGTTCACGGCAATTAATGCATTCGAATAATGTGGATACAGCCATTTAATCTAATTTATTTCACAGATTCAGACATACCGTTTACGAATGCAACCACTGTCGCCTTCCCTTGAAGAGGTACGTCTTGAACCTATTTCACCTGCAATATCAACACATTCACATCAGAAAACCCATATCTCAGAGCCTCAGCCTGGACCATCTATAGAAGCCGAAAATAGCGTTTTACGATCTTCAAATTAGGAGAGTTGTTCGTAATTTAATAACTTGCTTTGAAAACGCGTCTCCCAAAGATATTCTCCTCATCCCCACAACCGAACAAAGAATCCAGACGAGAAAAAATCATCGCAGAAGGAAAACAGTTGTTCTCACTTCAACCCTCTATGAAAACGAAGTAGAAGAACGCGAACAACTTGAACGGACGAAGAAGGGTTCAAATCCGAATGATCCCCGGTTGAAAATACAGAAAACTCAAAATGCTCGCTCTTCTGGAGGATCTTATGCATTTATTGTGTTGACTCGAAGTATAGTTATTTAAAATCTTCGGAGTGGGGACAATGGGCCCATACTGCCTGTGTAGGAGTTGATGACGCAGATTCAGAAGAAATCCATCGGCTTATTCTGTGAGACATAAAATTGTGTACCCTGTACTGCCTCGTACTGGATACTGCCCATGCCCCGCGGCACGATAGAGTTTTCAGGAAGATTTTGTGAAATTAAAATCAAAAATATCATTTGATTTCTTACTTACGGTGCCAAATCATAATTTATTAGGTAACCAAAGAGTTGTCATTAGTTTTCATTAAAAAATATTTTATGTTCATTTTTTATTGTTTTTCACCCTTAACGTCCCCGTTACGCCCCCAACCCTATATTCAAGCATATATTCTTCTTTTCTTCTTCTTCTTCTTTCAAGCATATATTCTAGATAAAATAACTGATGACAGGGGTAGGTATCATGAAAACCCTATGAATGATCAGAGATTGGCAATGTCCCAAACATTGAATTTTGTTGTCCTATTATATTCTTATCGCTGTTACTAGCGATATCATGAGCAGTTACGATTGAATTATAATTTCATTCCAGCTATGAACGAGAACTTGAATGTACAATAATTTCATGAAATCACGAGACTTTAGGCCGAGAGATCTTGTTCTGAATTATTATACACCAGGATTCACTAGAGAGCAGAATTTTTAAAATTATTGAATTGCACGCCTTTTGGTCTATTGTGCTTGGTATACAGGGTGTTTCAAATTCGATCTTCACCATTGGGATCTCGGAATCTATGGGAGATACGAAGATGGTTAAATTAGAGCAAAGTTGCACATTTACACATGAAATTCCGGAAAAAAACAGAAATTTGGAAAATTGTTTTCATTTTTTCTGGCCCTAATTTTCGAAAGATTGAAAGATAAATGGCACTTTCACATTACTACTTGTTCCCTGCTACATAACGGTGTTTTCAGATTTACAATCCAACTTTTCGACTTCAAGACACCATCATCAACTAATTTTTTTCTTGTGGGCGCTACATTAGATCCTATCCGTTTTGAGTAGAACCAGATTTTATCTTTTCAATGATGTATCATAATTTATCATTCTTTTTCAAAAAATTGGAGATATTGAAAAAAAATAGGCTTTTACTTCAATGTTTCTTAATTTGACTTTCAATTTGTTACACTCAATAACATTTTGTTATTGTGTAACTCATTGAATTTTTGGCGAAAAATGGCTTTCACGGAAATATATTCAAACTTGTATTCTGAAAGAAGACTATCACATCGAACTATAGTCAAGTTATTGAATCAAAATCTCACCGAGTTTGGTTCGTTTGATTCGAATGGGGTATCCACTTTTCCGATTAAAAATGCCTAACGATCCTTCTTGGGATTTCGACCCATTTTTGGAGGTCATAGTAAGCCTTGAAAATGGGAATCATTCTTTTTTCAAAATCGGTTCATGGGTTCCAAAATAACAAGGTGTTGCGGTTTGAAATCGCAACCACTGTATATATTATATCGTATGATTGATAAAATATCAATATTGTAACCGTGTCTAAGGCACCCTAGGTTCTGGTAAATACCTGTCGGAAGACAACTACTTCCCCGGCTAATACGAAACTGGATATTGGATCATATCCGACAGACATTTATGCAAGATACCTCATAGAGGTTAGTCCAGAGGTCAGACTGGTCTGCAGTGTCCAAGTTGGTGATCAAGTTGTTGTTCCCGTTGTTCCCACAATACCTCACAGAGGTTAGTCCAGACAGACTGGTCTGCAGGTTTTTGTTCCTGACATTTCTTCTACTACTGCGGTACCCTTTATCGAAGGGTACACTAGCATGCTTATTTTATCGTTTTTGGCTCTTTTAAAATATCATATCTCCACTTTTCATTTTCTTTTCGTTTTCGAGCATATTGTTTTCCTTTTTCACTATTCACTCGATTAATATTTTCCTGCCATTTATTTGTGTTCATTTCATATTTAGTGGAGCGTTTTCGTCTTGGACCCACATCCTCGGCAGAAATTTCAATTTTTTTGTCTTCTGAGTACGAATTTGAACTATTCTCTAATTCTGGGTCAAAATCGGGATCATTGCCAACTACTTTGTCATTAATGTTTTCAGGAAAAACAGAATTATTCGATTGCTCGATTTCATCTTGTGTCTGAGAATTAATATCGCCTGTTATCTCCAGCTATATTTGCGGCACGTTGTCCAAATTAGGATATTTATAAATGGCTTGAATGAAATTCAAATCATCGAGGACAGTTGAGAATTGAATCGGTTGAAGTGGAAAAAGTGTGTCTGAAAAAATCAGGAATAGTCAATTTCTGGTGGCAATTCAGCATTCTTTATACCTCCACTATCGGTCAGCATTTCAATTTCCTCACAGTGCTCTTCAGATGGGTAGTTTGACTTTTCATTGGGTTCAGCAATTTCCGATTGTATTGGTCGCTCGTTTTCAAAATTCAAATAATCCATTGGATCTCAACTAATAAAATAGGTACTGAATGTTGAAGAATTAATAATTATCTTCATTCGAGCATTTACCAGTTTCATCTGTCAATATCATCTCAGCGTTTTGGATACTTTCTGCTAGATTGAAAATGGTAATAACAGTTGAACTATTTGGTATATTATTATTAACCCCGATATCTCTGTCTTTTTTTATAAGGTTCCATAATTTTAATCATTCGCCTCATGATACTGTGTTATCCAAAATAAATCTTAATATTGGGAATTAAAAAACGCATCCTACCTAAAACAATAAATTACTGAAAATAAAACTGCGTAACTCCATTCAATGCTTGAAATCTTTTCTACGACTTTACCAACTACACTCCTACTACACTTTATTATTTCTAATTCTTAGACTCTGAACTCACCTCTTAAAATGATTTTCCAAAATTTATAACTTTATTTTCACGGTCAAATCACTCAAGAACGATATACATGCACATGGTCAACCTGAAAGAAGTTATGAAAACTAATGGACATACGCATTTTGCATATTATCGGTAGAGGAGATACGAAGTTTTCTTCTTTGAAAATAGTAAATTTACTCGCTGTATTTTGGAGATACGGTTTATTCTGGATCATAGATAGTAATATATTCCATTAGATGTCGCTAAAACCCTGTTTTCACAAAAAAGGTGGAGTTATGCATTTTGCCGATTAAGTCGACGATATAAATTGACGAAGAAATTTAAACATGTATAGGATTTCTTTGGGTTTGACAAATGTCTTACTGCTTAGCTGCTGTGGTTGTTGTTCGTGTTGATTATAAATTTAACATAAATTTAACAGTCATAAAGCACTTATCGAGGAACAAGTACAAATCAAAACACAACAAGACCTCACTTTCAGTATATTGAACAAATCGACACATATACACATACCTAGAGAACATCCAACACAAAGAATTGTACCTGAATCAATACAAATACAGGCAAATTTACCTGAAGTACCTGAATTAAGGCGATCAAACCGTATAAAGAGACAGACGACAGGATAACAAGTTCAGTTTGAGAAGTGCCAGATGATGACAGTACGACCAGCTGTCGAAAGCGCTCGCAAATAAATAATAGAAGATAAAAAGCTTCAAATCCTTTGTGAAATTCAATATTAAAATACAATATAATAATAATATATACATAATATAAGTCCAGATAAGGTGTGATTGAAAAACATTTTATAATAAAAAAAATGTGAATCACCAGCTTGTATAAAAACAATAAACAAGGAGATGTAACAAGGAATTTTCAAAATAAAGTTGTCTAAAAGAATACGATCGCTCATTTCTCACTTCAAGTATAAATTCGTCTACCATGTAAAAACTCATTTGTGATAAATAACGTTTCAATTTTTGTTGAAGGTATGAGGAGACAGAGTCTTCATATGATTTGGCAGTAGATTGTACATTCTAATGCCGGCAAATTCAAGAGATTTTTCATATATCACGTGATGATGTTTTCGTGTTATAAGCTTATCTTTCTATCTTATAGTTATGGTTCTCAGTTTTTGTTTGGAGAAGTTAGGTATTTATTTTCAAATACATATGTTAATGTTTTAAAAATGTACAGACTTGCAACTGTCAATATTTTATTTTGTTGGAATATTTCTCTACATGGAGTTCTGAAGTCTAAATGAAATATCAATGTCAGCAGTGCTTTAAGTTTTATAAAAATCCTGTCTGATCCAGTAGCTAGTCCCCAGACCGAAATGTTCTGATAAATAATCAAGTGAAATTTGGCATAATAAACTGATATCAGTGAATTTGAATCTAACTTGCACTGAAGAGATTTCATCAGGTAGTATGATTGATTCAATTTCTTGCATATATAATGTATATGTTCTTTCCATGTGAGGAGTGAGTCAACCATTGTCCCTAAGAATTTTCTCGAGCTGGTCAGTTTTAAAGGTTTATTTTGGAAACTGAGATTGAGATTATGTTGACTTATCGATGAATTCGCAAATTGCATGTATACTGTTCTGTTTTGGTTTATAAGTAGTCTGTTCTTGTTACACCTATTAAATTCGATAAGAACAGCATTTTCCATTTGTGTCTAATCGTCAGGTGTTTTACTAGAAAGAATGATAGACGTGTCATCTGCATAGAGGAATATTTTCCATGACTTATTTGAGAGGAATACCATGTACATAAAATACAAAAATTAGTGGATCAAGAACGCTACCCTGAGGGGTACCTGTTGTTACTGAAAATCTATCCAATATGATATTGTTCTGCTTTACCTGGAAACATGTATTAGCCAAAAAAAGAAACAAGTAATTGATTCATATTACCACGAATCCTTAGGTTACAGAGTTTGTCTGCTACAAATTTACTATTCAGAATGTCGAAGGGTCATAGAAAACTCTCACAACAATATTTTTTTCGTCAATTAAATCATGTATGTGTTTTGTGAAATTTAGCATTGCACAAGGAATTTCTCATAAAGGAGCAAATGATATATTCTCCGGATATCTGTGTTTATTATGGTTGACTTTAAAATTTTTCGGTTTCTGAGACAAGCGAATTTATTCCAAAATAGCTATTCAGAAAACTTTTCCCAATAATGCCTTCGAACCATCTCCACGAAATGATTCCTCCTCAGATAAATTTCCATGACGTTGGCCCTTTCTCGTCCTCCATTAAAAATCCACTATTGATCAAGAGCAAAAAGTCCCGGTAGTTAGTTCTACTCGGCGGTGAAATGGAACCGCCGTCTTTAGAATAACGATAAGTGAAATAAATTTAAAAGTTTTCCAGCAGAAACGACTGAAAGTCGTGATAACGGATTTAATGAACCCTATCGTCTACCGAGGCCTGAATGGTCTTACGCCGACTCACAAAGACCCTTAATTTATGGCGACGCTCTGTGATTGTTGCATGTTTGGTGAAGACTGCATTTCAGCTATTTCGATGGGGTTTTCTTAAGAAACAGCGAGACGCTTGTGATGGATCCGGTGTACCAATGAACTCTCTTTTTCAGAAAACGTAATAGCTGACCTTTATTTATATCGTATTCTAGCCAATTACAAGAATTTAATATGCAACCATTGAAAGACCGCTGTGAGTCCTCGGAAGTGATTTTGTGTTTAACATTCTTAGAAAACTGAAATTACCTGAAATTCTCTCTACTATTGATTTCATTAGATAGATAGATAGATATTCATTTATTTCTACAGAGTATATGTAAATCTTGTATGAAAGTTAAGAAATAATTTGTTCCAGAAATACGTCAGTGAACAAAATTACAAAAGAGTAATACGATACAAAATTTGAATAAAACACGTCACATACACATATAAGTACAGAGTTGATGAAAATAAAATTTAAAAGTAACTGTTAAAATATTCATCCATAGTATAAGGCTCCATATTACATAAAAATTCTCTCACAGACTTTAGAAAAGTGCTTGCCATCTCTATCATATCATCAATCATCTATCATCTCAATTATGTCCTGTGGGAGAGAATTGAAAAATTTAATCGCACTGTAGACACTACTTCTTTCATTTAGAGGTTTTTTATGTATCGGATATAAAAAGTCATTCCTAAATCTTGTTCCATACTTTTGTGTTTTATGATGCTTTATACTATTTTCCGTGTTAGGAATCACACGTTAAAAGGTAAGACCTCGTTAGTCCTTAGCTCGCACAAGTTTCTCAACTTCTGAGAGTTGTCATTCGTATGGGTGCGGCAGCTGATTAACGGAAAAACAGATTTTAAACAGATTTACTAAAAATTTTAATGACTCGAAAATGTGTATCGCTGGTACTGTTAATAATTTGTTTATTTTAAAGATTCCATTAATGAGTTTTTGACCTTCATACCAAAAAGTATTCTGTTTACCTTTTTTGGCAGAAAACTACTCTGTTCAGCTCATTACTGGAGCCCCAAATGCAGAGCAAAATTAGCATAATAAACGTTCATCAGAACATCACTGTCAATGTTTTTTTGAGAATTCTCATAGCATATGTAGTTGAAGAAAGATTGTCTATTTGATTTTGTCAACTTAAAGTGTTATCGATATATACAGCCAAAAACATCACAGAGGTGTTGCATGTCACTCTAAAATCATTGAAAGTGATGCTCCTCGATGTCTCCATGCTGTTATCGATTTTGAATATGACGCAATTTGTTTTTTCATCATTTAAAATCAATTAATTTTCCAGAATATAGTCTTTTATCATTTCTATTACAATACTACCATGTTTCATTATGTGTGGTAAGTTTGCACTTGTCAACAATATGTTAGTATCATCAGCATAATTAACTATGTGAGCGGAATTTGAATTTACCACCATGTTTATGTCATTTGTGAATATAATGAAGAGTACTGGGCCCAATATACTACCCTGTGGATCTCCCATTGACGTCTCCAAAGCCTCTAATCATGCTGCTGTATCTTTCAAGTTCAGATCTACGATTTGCTTTCTGTTTTTTAGATACGACTTGAACCAGTCACAGAAGTTCCCTCCAATTCGATATTTTTAAAGTTTGCCTAGAAGAAGATCATGATCTATATAATCGAAGTCTTCATATAAGTCCATGAAAATCCCACAGGATAGATCCCCTCTTTCCATTGTTTCCAGAGTTTCATTACTAAAATTAACAAGAACTGTCTTAATGGTTTTTTTTTCAAATAGGCGTGTTGGTGACTAGAAAACATATCAAAGTTTGAAGAGAAAGGTGTGGCCATTGCATTTTCGAATAGTTTTGATATACATGTCAAAGGACTAATTGGTCTGAAATTATTAATGTCTGACCAACTTCCTTTCTTATGTAGTGGAAAACTTCACCAGATAGAATTTGACATTTTTTATGACCAAGGTAGGTCTACAATTAGTGATTTCATATACCGGAAGTACCAAACTCAACTCAACAAACTTAGGGCACTAACACAGAATCAATAACATATCATACACAGCGAATCAGTTTGGATACGTTGATAGTAGATACAGCTATTGCATTGAAACAGATAAAGGGGCATACAAGATAAATGGAGTTATTCAGAATCATCTCTTCTCTTCATCAAATAGTAGAGAAACCGGCAAAAAATAAGAAATAATGATCTTGTTTTCGCGAAAGCTGATAAATCGAATGCCCTAGTTATCCTTGAACGAGAAGCATATGTTCACAAAATTGAGTCAGTCATTCGAAATGCAAACCTTACTGTCATCAAGAAAGACCTGACGAAAAATTCGTCAGAATGAACTGAAAAAACATTCCTCTTGGATACTAAAATCATTTTCACGAAATCAGAGAAACGAAGAATCACCAATATGAACCCCTCTTGCCCTAAACTGTATGGCCTGGAAACACATAAAGAGGATAACCCCATTAGACCGGTAGTTTCGTATATAAATAGTCCGCTAAGAGAACTAGGAATACGTCTCAACAAGTTGTTCAAAAATATTACCAATTTCGTCCCACCTCACAGCTTAAAAAATCACTGACTTCAGTAGAAAATATAAGGAACCAAACCACGCCACATAATTCAATTTTAGTTTCATTCGATGTAACAAGTATGTTCTCCAACATACCGTACGAGTGTAAGCCTCTCATTTTAGACATATTAGATCAAGCCAAAGTGGACCATATCACTTCCTTTGAAGTTTAAACAGTTTTTCAATGTGTGTCTAAATCATAGCTACCTACAGTTCAACAACAAATTTTATAAACAGGATTCAGGTTTACCAATGGGCTCACCCCTTTAGTCAGCTTTTAGCAGACATATTTATCAACAACTTGGAGACCACTATACTAAACTCTGACCTGGGTAAAAAACGTATTCATTTTTGGTACAGATATGTAGACGATATTCTCGCCTGCTTCAGAGGTACTACACGACAGCTGAACCAATTCATGATATTCATGAACAATCTCAATAGCAATATTCAGTTCACACTCGAAACAAAGATAGAAAAAAAACTGTTTAAAATATGTTTCTTCGTCAATCAGCTATCGCCCCCATACGAACGACAACTCTCAGAAGTGGAGAAACTTGTGTGAGCTAAGGACTAAAGAGGTCTTTCCTTTTAACGTGTGATTCCTAACACGGTTGCAGAATCATTCCAGATTCAACCAGATAAATTATCTCGAGAAAAATATCTGGTCGAGGCGGAAATCGAACCCACAGTCTTCCGATCGAACAACATAAAGAAACAGATAAATTTCTTAGATCTGGCCATTACACACAATCAGAATAAATACGAGTTCAATGTTTTCAGAAAACCTAGTTATACATACATCACCATCCCAAGCGATTCTTTCCATCCATACAGTCATAAATTAGCAGCCTACAATTCAATGTTGCACAGAGCATTCTCACTGCCTTTGTCTGCAGACAATCTAGCTAGGGAAATTGTTACAATTACACAGATAGGTCATAATAATGGTTTCAACGCAGATACTATCCAGAAGTTAGTCAGAAAACAAAGCAGGAAATTCATTTACAGATCAATATACCCTCAGGTCAAACAACCAGAAATTAAGAAATGGGAAACGCTAACATATTTTGGAAAAAGAACAGAAATAATTGTGGGTTTCTTCAGAAAAAACAATGTGGAAGTGGCATTCAGACCACATGTCGGGTTATCTCATTTCCTTTTCAATACCAAAGATAAGGTCGACAAGTTGGGAAAATCTGTAGTTTATAAGCTTAAGTGTCCGGAGTGTAATAGTGTTTATATGGGACAATGTGGCCGAAATTTCTAAAAACGGTATGCTTAACATAAAAGGTCCTTATTTGGAAAATATCAGAAACCTAAGGTAGAGAGTAAATACAACATCTGAAAAAAAAAGAAAGACATATCCAATCTCATACTATTCAATAAGATGAAGATTAAGTCGTACGGTACTATTATGCTATTGTAATAAAGCATACGATCATATATTATAGAACATTCACAAGCCTACTTGACAGATAACTTGCTGATACCAGTATATATACATATATAAGAAAAAGTGTGTACCCAGGGCAAAATTCATGAATTTTCCTATTGGGAAAAAAATGTTTTCGTGAGTTATGTTACCTCAAAAAGGCTTGAATATTGATAAATATAGCAAATTCGTATACATAATTATAAATTATTTGTTTGAATGGTTGAATATTAACAGTGAAAAATTGAATGTAAGAACTTAAAATATTAAATCAGAATTATAATACTGAAAGGACTGTATCACCTATAACATGCCTTTCATCTAACCTTGATTCTAAATAATTAACCGCTGCAGAGCAAATGAGGTTCTCAAGCAGTAAGAAAGGATGAGTCTTGTCTTGTCATTCGCTAAGAATTAGCAAGTCTAGACTATAGTAAGAAATACCTCTCTGTTTGAGTCAAGTACCTTCAAATGAATAAATGGAGCCGAATCAGTAAATAGGCCCCGTAGCCCTGGTTAACGTTTCCAAATCCTTCGGGATGCAGCATTAGGTTGAGAAAATTTTTCGTAGGAAAGAAAAACCATTTAAGAACATTCGAGTACATTCTTGGAAGAATAAGAACACAATGAAGTAGTGGACTTACCTCTGGTACCAGGAGAATTCTTTTCTGCAAATGAGTCGACAACTAGATTCTTCGAAAGACAATATTTTCAATAACCAACACAACAGGGGACTGCTATTAAACATCACATAACATAATTTGCTTCTAATTGAAAGGGATCGGTACTCCCTATCTGAATTAAATTTGCAGACTGATTGTCGTTATCAGAAGTAAGAAATAGTTCTGTCAAATTTGTCGGATCTCCATAGAGTTCTTACACTAGAGGCTATCGGAACCAAACGAAGTATAACAGTTTATTGGGAGAAAAGAGAGATGAAATGCGGAAAGGTAAATTTTTCAACACAGAATATCATTTGCGATATTGACAATTTACCAATATACAGCTTTCAAAATGAACGTTAAACGAGTCAGCTCAAGATTATTTCAATACCTTTATACAAAATTTATAATTATTTACATAGGGGGGACACTGTACATGTATATATGAGAGTTTTTATCAGATTGGGTGGTTTAGGAAAACTAGTTGATGAATATATTACTATGTTTTGCAGTTCCTAAATTGGAGCAATATATAGGGTAAAACACTGATAAATTTCAAACAAAAATATATGCAGTAAGTGAAAACGAAAACGTTACACTTTGAACACCACACCGCCGCCTGGGTCCATGTGAACTCTTGGCGTCACCGAAGTGCGTGACAAAGTCGCAGTGTAAGCAACTTACTTAGCAGTAGCTAGTGTTAAAGCAATGCTTTATTAATACACGAAATTCCTCTCCATCCATATTCTTTAAACTAACTAAAGTTGCTTCACTCAAAATGTTCTATCCCACAAACTAATAGTCCTACAGTCCTGAAAGTTGTTTACGTTTCTTCTGAAGATAACTGAAAATCATATATATCCAATACTATTAGCGCCATCTGTGTTTTGCCTACGAACTGTTCAACCCATCTTTTAATTGGATATTATATATTTTTTCAATGAAAGGTGGGTAGTAGTTTGATGCAATTCATCTACAGGTTTGTGAAACACACTTGTTGGCGCTTCACTAGAAAACTGTTGTTTGCACACTGTTTCTTTCAAAATTTTATTGTACCATATCACCCATTCATCATTAAAATTAATCCAAACATAATGAAACGAAGTTTCAATCAGCAGTAATGAGAATTACCCACCAAACAAAAAGCATTTCAACAGTTTCTCGCTGTTTGATTACGTAGGAACCAGATTTCATTTCGATTAGGAATACAGAAACATTCGTAGATAGCGATGTTGACAATGGGCAGTTTATTCGATTGACATACGCTCCGCCATCTAGTATAGAATAGTGAAAGTTTCAGTTACAATTTTATGAAATGTCAGAGCATTCCTAACCTTATAAAAACATATGGAACGACTCCATAAAGACTTTTGTTTTTTATCGAGATGGCGTCCACTCATTCTAAAAACATTAACAGTATCACCAAACAATTTATGTGTAGTGTGCCGCTTAGGATTTTTAATTGGCATGTAAGTAACAGTCTAACCTAAACTTATATCATCGAGCTCGGTTTTTCAGGATATTTTCAATGATCTCATACTCAGTGAAGATCTGCAAAAAACTCTGTTGACAAAAACTGTGAACTCTCCTCTAGTTCTTGAGTGCCCGGTGGAAATAAACTATCAGAAGTTATACTTGAAACATTTAATACAAAACTTAGAAAAACTTCAGAGTGGCGCGCTACAGGAAACTGTAATTTGCGATGAGTTATATACCGCCTACGGTCGGCTGGTGGCGCTGGAATCAAGTTCTCAATGTTTCAAGCACTATTTACTCGGAACCGACGACAAGGTCATAAGCTTACAAGAGAGCAGTAATCTAATATCTGATGGAACGACTGGTTTGAGGACTTGGCAGGTAAAAGATATCAACTACTGTTTATATTAGGTGTATCAGTTACATTTATAGGAATAATAATGTGTTTGAATCATTAGCGTATCTGAAAGAAAAGACGGGGTATCTATTTTTCACACTTCAAATCCTTTCTTGTACGACCATCGATGGTATGGTGATATGGAGATACATCAACGATACTATCGATTTTTATACATATAGCTTTTTCGAAAATCCCCAGGAATAAAAATCCATGGGTGTGATGTCCAAAGAACGAGAAGGCCAACGAACTGGTTCTCTGAATATTCTCTGGGGTCCTCAACTGACCTTAGATAGATAGATTGTCTGATAGTTTTTGCTGGCCTAAATATTGATTTCACATCGTGTTTCTCTAAAAGTCTCTCAATTCGGTCTGTAACATTTTCGTTTTTTCTACTGGGTCATATGGCCTGCTCGAATTCTCCTTCGCTGTATCCATTCCCTTCGAAATTATTTTTCAGGTGATTGATTGAGTTCCTCAGTAAGGCT
Organism: Leptinotarsa texana; assembly: GCA_015342105.1. NCBI lineage: Eukaryota > Metazoa > Arthropoda > Insecta > Coleoptera > Chrysomelidae > Leptinotarsa > Leptinotarsa texana. The sequence goes on from WOGN01002316.1 coordinate 14,382, forward strand.
CCCAGGTTCACAAATATGTCATGCTCTTTTCTCTTTACCTGAATGTGTTGTTTTTGTTGAAAAACCACCATTTTCATAATTTGTTAATTTGTTTCCGTTCACATTGTATATGTTTATAGGTAGTTCAAAATTAATTTTGACATAATAAGAGTGTGAGTTGAGTTGTCTAAAATTATTACATTCATTCAAGAGTTTACTTGAGATATTCTCTCTACTTCAATAGTTTTACTATAACTTATGTGGCTCAATGTAACATTCTTACGGTCCCTTCACAACAGCATTCAAGAAGGCTAAAGTCCCTTGGGATTTTCGTTCCATTGTGAATTGAATTCTTGCGTCGAGAGAATTCAGATATAATAATACCATATCGCCTTGATGTCAACGTCAGCCATAAAAATCTGAAGACCACGGCCAAAAAACCGGAGAATATCTTCCACACAATAAGATGATATCGTTCATGAGCTCTGTCTGAATTTTTTCGACTCCCTATGTATGCTTCAAACATATCACATTTTTCAAAATGAGCAAAAACCATTTTGATGATTGAGATAAACTGACACGAAGTCAGTGACTTAAGCGAGAGATTCTACGAACATCAAAGTGACAAACAAGTTTCATTTATTCCATTGCTTTGCACCGCCTGCCAAAATGATTTACAAACAAAATACGTTGAGAACGGACTTTTATAAAAAGTTGAGAAGCAAATATTGCAACCGATATGCGTTACTTTGTTTTAATTGTGAGTTTCAATAGTCATATTCCAGCCAACTTCTCTTGAATCACGCGTCATTCCTGAAAGTCGTATGAAAATCCGTTGGGGAATTTTTGTGAAACAATTTGTCAATTATACTTCACATTCGAATATAATATTTTTTTCAGGCTTCTCTGGCTCTTTCAGAATGGCTACTACAAAACAAAAGTTTGTTGACCCACAAAACAGTTCTTGAGCTAGGATCAGGAATTGGACTAACTGGACTAGTTCTTGCTAAAGAATGTTCAGCAAAATGTGTCTTTCTAACAGACTGTCACGAAACTGTTCTGAAAATCCTGCGTGACAATGCAGAGAGAAACCTCAAGCAATATTCTGCAGATGAAGAACTGAAGGATACGTCAGAAATATCAGAAAATTGTTCGCAAATAAAGCACAGGTAAAAGGAAGTGCAGTTGTTATCTAAGTAGTGCTAGTTTCATAACCTTGCGGAGCCCATTTTCACTTTGACTACATTTGTAGGTGTCTTTATCATAATTCCAAAGCTACAACTCATGTACTGAATCTTCCTTGGGAGGAAGTTGATGAAGAGGAATGCAGAAAACTTGGTACAGTAGAAACTGTTATAGCTGCAGATATTGTTTATGATGATGAATTGTTCGAGCCTCTGATAAAGGCTGTGAAGAATCTGGCGGTTTTTTCCGGAGTGCAAGAGTTCATTTTTTCTTGCACTGAAAGAAATCCTATTACACTCGATACATTTCTGAGAAAAATGGGTAAGTACTTCAACAAAAAAATCACTCCTCTGTTGACAAACACCAGTTGGAAAGTTTCAGTTCAACGTGAATCTCGGGAAGACACCTCGTTCTACTGATTTTATATAGATATTCCCGAAGTGAAATGCTCTTCAACGAATCCTATTTTCAACGTTTTTCATTTGCTACTATATTAGATATGTTCATAACAATTTTCTTCATTTTCTCAACAATTTCATTGGATGTTGACCTGCTGGATCGTCCAGGGCGAGCGTTGTCATTCACATCTTCTCAGCCTTCTGTGAAAAGCTTGTACAACTTCTAAAATTATTTTTTTAATCAGAAATGTTGACAGTATTCTTCTGTCAATATTTCAAGTGTTTTTAAGCCCTCAATTCTATTTCTTGAACAAAATTTGATGCAAATTATTTGATCCATTTTTTTTTTAATAGCAAATAATCTTTGAACAGATTCAATTGAACGTTTTTTTTTTCAGTTTCAGCATCATTTGTCGCCACCAAGACTGAAGTTCCTCCTCAACAAACATTTTTCTGGCCAACAGATACTCCTGTGAAGATATTTAAATTTACTTTGATGAAAAGAACGATTCCTTAAAAGTAAGGGTTGAATATACTTTCGAAATACAATTTTGTAAAACTTATTTATTTTCAATAAAATGAACTTTCTATTTATTCCAACTTTTCATTGGACAAATGAGAAAGTGTAATAATTTAAAAAATCTAATGCTGCGTAGATAAAAGGATAACATATTCCGTTGGTCAGCCAATTCAAATTGAAAGGTTATCAGGTAACCTCTGTCTACACAATAATTTGTTTCAATGACTTTTACTTCTCTTTATGGATTGCATTGGATGCTCAGGAGTTTGAGGAATTTGAAATTTCACTGAAAAGTCTGCATTAGAGAATGCATTCCTATTTCTAATCTGATAAACTACACTGTCCCTACTGGAAGTGCCCAGCACTGAAAGGTATCGACCACCTTATGGAGCCTCGTTTATTTTCGATATTCAAGGATTGAGTTCTCTGTAGGGGTAGATACGGAGAAAATCAAATGGGCTATAAACTCATTTCAACCCTATAAGTCGCCGGGACCGGATGGCATATACCCAGTAATGCTTCAAAAGGGGCCGGAAGTAC
>WOGN01002317.1:0-17001 GCA_015342105.1 Leptinotarsa texana
GACCGCAAGTCGACCACAAAAATGTGGTTGGGTCAACCGCGAAGTGCAGTCAACGTGACCACAATGTTGTGGTTGCCTCAACTGCAAATATGTGGTCTGTGTACGGCCGTACTTTAAAATTCAAAGATGAAAATTGTAGTGGAGGCAAGTTGTCGATAGATAGAATAACTGTCATAGTAGCAGCAAAAATGAACGGCTCAGAGAAAAAGAAATTGCTGGGTATTGGAATGTCACAAAAACCAAGATGTTTTAAGCCTATCGCTCACTTGTCCGGCACAGCACAGCACGGCACGTCCCGTCAAAATACGGATAGGATTGGAACAATGAAAATGAATGGACAATCGCCCACTAGCCCGGCACGGCACGGCACAGCCAAGAGCGCCTGTCGCCGGCCAGCATCATCTTGTCCAAAAGTGCCTAGGAAGTTTCAGTCTTTCTGTTTTGCTATAACATCAGTTGACAGCACAGTGTCAGATGGTACTTATGAAAATGGACGAGGAAAAAGTGATATTCCCTTGAATTCGAACAAACAGCACCTTCAGTATGCTGGTTGTAGCTGGACAAGTGAGCGATGCTTCTACCTGTTGCCATCAGACGACGGACAGCGCCGTGCTGTGCTGTGCCGGACAAGTGAGCGACACGCTTTAGCAGTGTCAACTCGTTACATGTCGATTATGCTAATAATCGTAATGAAAAATGGCTTCGAGATTGGGATCGTGATTTGGTGAAGAAGAAAAAGATTTTATTGCTGGTTTGCACTGATTTAAAGTCTATAACACTTGCTTTCCTTCCGCCGAATACAATATCAGTACTACAGCCAATGGATCAGGGAATAATAAGATCACTCAAAACTAATTTTAGAAAGAACCTTGTGCTCAAAATGATTAATTATCTTGATGCTAATGAAAATATTTCTTCTACAAAAATAACGGTGTTAGATGCAATTCTGATGGTTAATGATGCCTGGAATAAAATGTCACAAAGTACCATTCACAACTGTATCAAACATGCAGGATTCATTGAAAATCATGACGGTTTACACCTGTTCAAATGAAGAACATGAATTTGAAGAAGAAGATGACGTCTCTTTATCTTTGTGGTTACGAAACCTAAGTTCAGATTCTTTAGCACCTTCGGAAATGTGGGAAGATTATGTTGACATTGATAGCACTTTCCTCACATCCGAAGAATCCATGATGAAAATATCGTACAGAACATTAATGTTAAGGAACAACTCGAGAGTGATGGGGAAGACGAAGTCGCTCAATAGAAGAATATCTGTATGGTTTCAATCTTATGATTTGTGGATTTGGCTTCAATTCAAAATGAACCTCAAATGGTGATAATTTTTTATCTGAATGATCAACTAATAGAAGGGAAATGTTTCAAAATTTAGTCCTCATCTATTCTTTCACTTCTATTTGGTGAATTTCTTCTCAAAATTTGCAAGTTGTGTATGGATTGTTTCCAATTATTAATTCAAAATGTAAATTATTGACTACTGCAGCAAAGTTTCCAAATATTTTCCGTCAACTTCTGATTTTGCCTTGTTACTCCTCCTAAACGTCTGATGGATAAGTTGACATCCATTTTTGAAAAATTAAATTTGCGTACTAGCTTTTCATCGATTAAATCTATATTCGACCCTGCATCCTTTTACCTAAAAACTATTTAATAGAAATGTTTCACAGTTTTCTTCGAATTCTCTTGAAAAAATAGAACAATTGGTATAAATTTCAACTTCATTTATTTGTTGATGTAAATCACAATAATTATTATAAAAGAACTTCCTTTATATTTATTATTTGGATTCTTCGAACTTTCATTCCCTCTTCTTTCTTGGTATTGTTTCCCATTTATTTTGTTCTGCATTTCTCTTGCTTCAGGTTTATTTTTGTAATCTCTTGTATCAAAATAAAATTTTTCAACACATGAATCAAGTCTTCATTACCATTTATGATTATACTTCTTAATTGAGTAAACCCAAAATAATTAAAGCATTATTCAACTCTTCACACAAATTATCAACTGGCCAATGTAGTAATCCTTATTTTTCACAGCAATACTCAAGTATTTCACTATTAGTGTATTTGTAGAAACTATTTTTTCATTCTATCAAAATATTCTGACTATCGGGCTTGCGAATGCATCTGTCTTCATACCATTTTAGTGCAATACCTTATCAGAGTGAGATTCCCACTTGTTCAAACAGCACAACCATTAATAAGATTTCATCCAAGCATTGCGATTTTCATTTTCTCCTGAGAAAAACATATTTTCATTTGTTCCAAGATTCTGCTGGTAGTAAATGTCATCCATTTTGACATGAGATTGTCAAGTTCATTTTCACCAATGCAAATTACATTTTGATCACCTCCATTTGGAATTTCCTTTTCATAATTGACCTGAATGATTTCTGTAATTTCTTTTCTTGGCGACTGCGCTATTTGTAAAGAAATATCGAGATTACTTTCCAGTTACTATATTTCCTACTTTCTCTATACAGGTATTCTACTCTATTCTACTTTATCAACCACCATCTCCTAGGATATCTCAAAATACCATATGTAGGGGATACAATCAATATCACCCGATGGCCATTCTTCTACATGGTTCACTTAGTTTTTCTCTATATAATTAAATGGACTGAAGTGAGCGTTGATCGCAACTAAATTTCATTGTGCCTAGATTTATTTTACATTAAAATGTCACATTTGATTATAACACGGTAAGAACAAGTCTTATAATGAAGTCTCCAATAAAATCAATGTGTGACATATACATTGTGCTATTAATAATTGCTCAATCAATCAATTAAAAGTAATTGCAAAATCTTGAATACTTGTCATTACTGTTGTTATTATTGGTATTACAATTTCATTTATTATCTATTTTCTTTCCTTTCTTTCATTTCTTTTTCAAATGTTTATGGATTACTGTTTTGATTATTAGTGCTACCATTTTATTTACTGTACTGATCTTTTGCTTTATGTTTATGTTTGAATGGGTTAATCATGTTAAACATTAAATGATTTATTTATTAAAATAATTATTCTTATGGAAACGTTTTTGAACAAAACATTTATTTAATCTGCTTTGCGAAATCACCATGGACGGATATAGCATTCAACAACACATGCAAATAATAAAAATGTTTTTATCAAAATGGGTGCTCTGATCGGGCAACATACCACGCATCAATACTACTGCAATTATATTAGAAGAATTCTCAGACTAAAATGGCGAGTAAAAGAATTCATATGAAATCATATATAGATATATTTTTGTTATTTTGAAAAAAATCCTACCTATTTCGTATTCATTATGTCGACAATGTGGTCTTAGTCCCAGAGAAACATGGCAAACTTGAAAAAGCAATTCCAACAATGGTGCAATCAAACTGTTATTCTCAACACTCCAAACCAAATAATCCTCCAGCGTTAGTCCTCCCTTCATGTCCAATTTGTCTTTCAAGCCCTCTAAAGTAGAATGGTGAGTTTTCACCATGTCAGTTCCTAAATTTCCTGGTAACTGCTGTTCTATTGCATTATCTTTTGATGAATCACGCCTTTGTAGAGCTTCATGGAATATTTGGGTGGAATATGATAATTTGTTTTCATTGGCAATGAAGAGGAGAGTTTGTGTCATATGTTGTACCTCTTCGAAATTCAAGTAACAGTCCCGGTCCATATCGAATATTTTGAAACAAACTGGAGAAAAAATTCATTTAATTTATTATTCTGATGATAATGCATAATATCAATTTTAATTAATAGACATTGCCTACACTAGTGTCAAGAGAACATAATTTCAAATCATAATGCATAAACCTCAGGTTTTAACTTTCAATTATGATGACATTAGTCAAAAATTGAAATCATCAATTATGAGTTTGGAGTAATTTATGGTTGCAATATTATTTCTATGGTTATACTGAACCAAGAAAATGAAGACTACTCTACTGGATCAAAAGACTACTCCCTTTTGAACCATTCAACTTCAAAAAAATCACCTGTACCTTGGACCTTTTCAACATATAATTGAGAAGTCCTCAGAGTTAATTTCAGTTTGTGCTCTAGATGTGATTCAGTTTATAGAAATATGTATGTTTTATGATGTATCCGGGTTGTTCAAAAAATAAGGTGAATGTTCAAATTTCGCAGGCTATGCACATCTGCTTAGCGATTTTTCATTTTCTATGTTGGTACACTCGCCTTAAATATATGTTCACAGTTTCAGCTGTTTAGCATGTTTAGTTTGTTGGTAAGAGGTAAAAGTTAGAAGTGTTTTGCGTGTTTGAAGATTTTCTGCTATTGAAAAAAATGGATGAAAAAATTTGCACTTTTTTGTCCAAAAACAACACCATAATCAAGCCTCAGCCACCGTATTCACCAGATTTGACCCCCTGCAACTTTTTCCTGTTTCCAAGCGAACCATGAAAAGTCAGCGTTTTGTGACGATTTAGGAGATAATATAGTTTTAAAAAACTAAAAAGTACGCTTTCAAAGAACATCGAACTAAAAAGTCAAAATACTAGTATTATTGTGAAAAAAACGACGATACACAAAAGCGATATACAAAAAATATGACAGAAAGCGCCCTCGCTTTTTTAGAATACTTTTTCATAATATTAGTATTTTTCGATAGTTATTGTTTTAAGCTTATTAAATTTTTTTTTTAACTTTTTAGTTTGATGTTCTTTGAAAGCGTGATTTTTAGTCTTTTTAAACTATACTTTTTAAATAACACACTTTCATTAGCTTCACCTGTTTGTAATTATCAAGCTCGGGATCTGTATTTGACAGACATTGCTTCATCTATTGGCGTGCAGATGGCGCTATACTTAACCTCCTTGATATAATTGTAACTCGCTTTACATGTATTTCTTCATTTGAAAATAGTATTTTTTTTTTCATAACACGCGCACCTGCTGCCTTATTTGTAACCCTCCCTTGCGCGCCTGCTGCCTTCCTTGGGATTATTAGCTGATTTTCAGGCTCCCTCTCCGGAATCGGAAAATATCAATAGTCGTTTTTTTCTAAACAATATACGGCTGATTGATCCCAAAGTTTAGATACAATAAATATACTTTAAAAAGACTAAAAAACACGCTTTTATAGCATACAAAACTAAAAAATGAAAAATAAATATAGTTTCAAAAAACCTAAAAAACACGCTTTCAAATAAAATCGAAGTAAAAAGTTAAAAAGATTTTTTTTAATAATCTTAAAACAATAACGAACGAAAAATACTAGTATTATTGTGAAAAAAACGACGGGCGCCTGATATAAAAAAAATATGGCACAAAGCGCTCACACTTTTTTCACAATAATACTAGTATTTTTCATTCATTATTGTTTTAAGCTTATTAAAAAAAATATTTTCAACTTTTTAGTTTGATGTTCTTTGAAAGCGTGTTTTTTAGTTTTTTTAAAGTATATTCATTTCAAATGAAGAAATACATGTAAAGTGAGTTTTATATCAAGGAGGTTACGTACAGCGCCATCTGGCCGCGAATATACATAGGTTAACTATAATACAAAAAACTCCTCATTACATGTCAATGGAGCTATACAATAAATTGATTAATCAAATCAAAGATTTGAGGAGCATAAAGAATATTACTGGAGTTTTTTCCCAACACCTCGACACGTGTCGAGGTGTAAAAATAACGATTTGGTGTTGGGAAAAAACTCCAGTAATATTCATTACTACACCAAAGGTTCCAAACAGTACATCATCAGAACGAGCATAAAGAAATGTAAAAAAGAAATAAAAAAATATTTAATAGATTTAGAACCATATAGTGTTAGTGACTATTTCCACCAAACCGAATTATAGAAATGTGTATATTTATGAGTATATGTAGTCTTTTTCTTTCTTTTTTTTTGTTGTTGAAATTATTTCATTCTATGTTGTCTGTGTACAAGCTGTAATGGTCGGCATATATTTTAAATAAAGATTATTATTATTAATAGATCAAACAATAATGTCGATAATTCTATCAAATACAGATCCCGAGCTTGAGAATTACAAACAAACATACATACATACAGGTGAAGCTGTATGTATGTGTTACTGTTACTGTGTTAAAAAAAATTAAAAACCAAGTCGCTGGGAGAAGCTCAAGGACATACCGAAAAGTGCATATCAGAGCTACTTCAAGGACTGAAAAAAACATTAGCATAATTGTAATATATCTGAGGAGGAGTACTTTGAAAGGGGTAAAATAAAAATTGATGAATAAATAAATATTTTTTGAGAAAAATGAAAATTCACCTTATTTATAAACAGACAGTGTACATCACATATCTCATACATTAACTTTTTCTAACTACTACGGTCTTCATTGCTATAATTTTACTTTTTTGTCTTCAAACTTCAAGTGGTATATTCTTCGTTAGGGTCTTTTGCAAAAAAAAAATTTTTTGAATATGTGGATTACTTGTGTTTGAAACAAAATGATGAAAGGTGTATTACCAACAGGACTTAAATCATTAGAAACTCAAGTTAAAAAAAAATCTCAACAAAGATACCCCACTGGCATATAATAATTATAACGAAATTCACTCACATTTCATTCTCTCAACTAAAGGTCCCCGACAAGCAGCAGATATGCCACAACAAAGTTCTTTGAAATCGACATGATCATCTCTATTTACATCAAGTGCCAGAAATAACCTGTAAGTGAGGAAGATATTTATCACCCATATGAAGTACTGTAATGTAATGTGAACAACACCCTTATTTTTTAGTGAAATTATAAAAACTGAAACATCTCGCAATTTTTAAAAAAAATGCTTTATTTTATTTCAGGATTCTCACAATGTAACCCAATTGAGAATTTATTGAATGCGAACTTGAGTAAGTACTAAATAATTACAATAATTGAAAAAACTGATGATTCCAGTTACTCAAGTTGACTAGACGTCGGTTAAAACATTTCACAAAGATGCCCTAAAAATTCAAAACCAAAAACACTTTTGAAAGATGGCCATGAAAACCAGAACTTTCAATTTTTTTCAATATGACAAAAAATGCATTCAAAATAAAAAGTAAAGTTCAATCCACTCAAAAAGAATCTCTAATCAAATTGTTTTTCAAACAATATATTATTACAAACTAAAATTTATCGATAATGAAGTAAATATCAGTTGATATCAATACATATAATAAAAATGTATTTCATCAGTTCCATTCCATCAGTTCCATTGTCTGATGAAATGATAAAATACACCACAAAACATTGTCAACAACCACCTTCAAATAAAAATGTAATTGAAAGATATTTGAGAAAAACCATCATTAGGGGTCTTTATTAACACAAAGAATCCAAAATAATAACTTTTAGATTATTTGTTTATTTATCTTTGAGTTTGTGAGAGTAAGTCTCAAAAAGGGCTCAACGGATTTGGGTGTGATTTGTAGTGAGTTTTTTGTTTATCCGTTAACCAGCTGTCGTCCCCCTTACGAACGACAACTCTCAAAAGTCGGAACTTTTGCGATCTTACCTTTCAACATGTGATTCCTAAAAATTTATGCATTAATAAAAAAGTTATGTCAATTCAAAAAATCACACAAAATATTTGTTAGAAAAAAAAAGAAAGAAAAACCTGTTCAGATGATTTAGCTGAAACTTGGTTATTCTATAATTGAAAAATAGTAGACACTAAATTATCAGAAACGACTGTGATGTTTTTGCCTTAATCTGTCTCTTGCAGATGAGGAAAAAATTAATTTCTAGTGTCGACATCCCATGTCTTCTTCTTTTATCGTATATATGAGTTATTATGAGCCTGTCCTTTGCTTGTTGGCGCTTTCAATCCTGTTGAGAGGCCTTCAAAAAAAAACTTTTTATTTCTGAATTTTGTCAAACATTTGAGACAGTATGTCCTTGATTCAACCAAGTCTCATCTAAATAATAAATCTTTCTACCTTTAAGACGATACTCCCGGATTTTTTCAAGTAATTTCTCCGCCATAAAACAATTTCTTCTCTTTCTGTAAGGACAATTTTCCTACCTCTTTTTATAAATTTAATGATCATTTGCTTCAATGTCCGCTTTTAAAATACGTCGTGATATTTTGGACATCGATTCATTCAAACTTATTTCGGCTGCGACTTTTTTCGAAGTTGGGATTTCATTTAATAAACGGAAGTTTCTTTAATGAATAAAACATGTCCGTTATTCTATGCGTGTATATGATTTAAATAGATGACAATATATGTTTTCATTTTAATGCAATAATATTTTTGAAAATTTTGTGCCTACTATTATGGAATTTTAGTATAACTATGGAATTATAACTGTGGAACTTTATTGTAAAACGAATTTTTTGTGAATTGAAGATAAACAAAAACATGAAAACTTCTTGCTGTTAGAAAACAAGAAAAACCTAAAAACTGCAAATTAAGTCGGAGGCATCGGCTAGTATATAATATTAATGAGTTTTCTTAGAAACTTGAGTGAACTGTCTTTCACATTTATTTTCATTTTCCTACAGACTTGAGATTATGAAACTACTGAGAACAATGGTGAACATTAAAAACTGAATACAAAGTTCTGTAAAGCTCTGAGGTAAATTATAACTCAAATCCTAATAGAACAATAAGTAGGGCATTGGACATTATTCCATATTTCGGACATTTTTTATGGAAAATATAAATGACATATATAACTAAAAATCGTTTTTGGCATTTTTCTTCTGAACTATGTATTTTTGTAATCAGTTCTCGCAAGCTAATAATATGACAAAAGAAATTGGGATAGAAACATTAAAATTTTCATGAAATCAAATTCACTGTTATATTTCAACCGAGATTTTAGTGTTTTTTATCATTTTTAGAAAAAATTGCCACACTTGTTTAAAAAAACATTGATAGGTTTACCCTTTGCAGGCTTTCAGAGGCACAGGAGGACAAACAAGAGACTTTAAACAAGTGAAATCCAGATGACCAGTAACCGAAGCACTTTGCAAAGCCCAGAAACATTTCTCTAATTCGCAGATATCTTGTTCTTCCAGATGTGTTACTCCAGCAAGTGTTTGATAGAAAGTAGGTGTTTCCAATTCAGAACTGAGCGACACACAAGGAGCTGAAAGCAACCTGAAAGAAAGAGTGCCAAAATTGCTAAAACCGTTTATTATACAAGTACTTAAAAACATCAAGCAGCTTCTGAATTATTTTAAACACTTTGATCACTTTATTTCAAGCAATTCAAATGCTTCAATGATGATTGATCTGTTTAAAATCTGTTTTCCCGTTAATCAAATGATCCAAATGATTAAATAAATAGTGACCTTCATTAAACACCAGCTATTTCTCATTATTTTAATATATCCTAATAATAATACTTGTTCTTACCGACATAAAAAAATTAAATTGAAAAGTATCAATTTCAATAATCAGTTTATGTGCCCAACATCTCCAACACAGTTATTGAAAAATAATTGTATAATTTCGAAAAAACTTCAATTCAAGAGTAAGGAATACTCATATGAGTTATCTTAACTTTTAATTAATTATTTTACTTGAATGCCAAAAGTAAATAAAACATTTGAAGGGGTTATATTTTTTAGGAGTGATTAATTTTTCGAAGAGAAACTTTCTTTTACATAAATGAAACAATTGTCAAATTAAATTGGGAACTAACAACATGTGAATAGTCTATGTGCCTATATCTCATTAGAACAGAATTAGTTAGAGTACATAAAATACTATAAATAGGTATATCTTTGAGTATAGGAACAATTTCTCAGCTTCACATTTCAACACCTGGTTTTTCCATTCTTGCAATCAAATTTTCATAAAATGTTACATTGTTATAGAGGTATATAATCAAGCATACGTTAGTTGTTAGTGGTTTATGAGCACACTGTTACTGAAACTGGCACTGACGCTTATTAAAAGTTACACTATTTCATCATGGAAGCCTTAATACAATTCTTAAAAAAAAGTTCTTCCATTCAACCCAAAAAATATTTGAAAAACATTCTTAAATTCCAACCTTTACATTTCTCATATTTATAAATTTTGCTTTTACGAATATATAAAATTATTAGAAAAAATTATTGATACGCATAGTCTTTCTCTATGAGTGATTGGTAAAGATTTTGGCAAAACCTTTCTTGCCTAAAAATAATCTCTCCTGAAAATGTACCTCTTTCAACTTGAATGGTTATGTTGTGGGAAGTTATATCTTTCGAGTAGATATGAAAATTACACAGTAATTTATGGGGTGAGCTTTTTAGTTTACATTTAAACAGCATATTGGAATAGTATATAGCATTAAAATGCAAAAGAATGGGCTTCATTTGCAAAACTTTCATGACTTTCAAAACCTTTGTGAATATAACAACTGAAATGTTTCTCATTTCCTGCTATATTTATTTCATCAAACATTCAAGTCAAATTATATTATTCTTACCATTTTTGGACAAACTGCTTATTAATAATATTCTAAACTCCATTTTTTGTTAAATCAACAATAACTGTTATTCATTTATTCTTACCATTTGGACAAAACTGTTGCTTCCTTGTTGTAGATGATCCAAGCCTTGAAGTCTTCAAAAGTTACTTTGTCCTGATTTACTCCGAAAAGGGAGATGATGGTTCGATCCCATGACAAATTTGGTTTGGTCGAGCCATCTGGTGGTGGTAACTTACCTTCAATTTGGAGTGCATTTTGAAATTCAGTTCTAGTAATGTATGTTCCCGAATCATTACAATAGAGAGTCCATAAAAATCTAAAAACAAAACATTTCTAATTTCACAAAGACTAATGACTTCCATCTAAAATTAGGAAACATTTTTCACACACTTTTCGTCAATTCATTTTTTTGCATACCACATATATACAGAAAACATTTTTTTCTACTCAGTTTGTATTCCAAACTTTTATATCGAATTCATAAGGAACCGTCTTCAGTATCATTTAAATTTTGCAATGTGTCAGGTTGTAAAACTATGAAATTGAAAACAATTTCATTAATTGAAAAGGAAATGTGAACTCGATAAAATATGTTTACTTTGAACTAACTTTCCGGTCCTTGAAGACGCTCATCTTTGCAAAGTTCGTTTTGACGAGTTTTAGAAAACTCAGGGTGGATGGACCACTTTTTTGACAAACTATTTGCTTCCTTAATATTTTAAATTCATGTCAACACCTTTCCAATTCTTCCACACAAATTTTCCAACATTTTAAGGCATGTTGATATCTAACTTTCACAACTAACTTTTATTTGCCTTTATTTGCAAATGGCCCATTGTCGCAACAATCATACGAAGAATGCTTACTTAGTACAGGCCTCCATACTTGAAAAAAATACAAATCTGAGATTCCCCTAACACATGTAGGGTCAGTTGAGTTTTCAATATCGTGAGAGTCCCAGGATATTATCTTTGCGGTACACTTTTATACTTATCAAATAATGTCCAGAACATGTCAATTTATCATTATGTACAGCTCATGGAATTGCTCATTCCAAACAAGTTTATTCCAAGTTTCATGTTTCAAATATTATTTTTTCGTCATAATTTAATATTGTGCGCCGTAGTTTTTCATTCCAGTTTTAATTGTTTCGGGACATTATACTTTTGACTGGTTAGTTTTCAATGATGCCTAGACGAACAGAGCTCGTTACGTCAATTGCATAAAAACGATTCAACTGATTCCTCTATACTCTTCCATATAAAATATAACTTGATTGCAAAGACTCCCCAGCTGAAGGTTTTTTCCCAGGATTTACCTAGTTGTATGTTATTGTCCCAATTTTTATATTCAATTGATATTACTATATTTTTAAAAATCTGTTTTTGTACAACTGTCATTAAAAGTGAAATTTTCAATAGTTTTCAAGAGTATTAAAAGATAATGTTTACAAAGTAGCTTGTTAAAAATATTTTTAACACTGTTAAAAGTATTTTTAACACAATTTTTTCCACTGAATGGTAATAAAAAAAACAATTATTCAATTTTCAAGGAAGTTTTATTATGAACAATAGATATAGAAACAATTAAATTCTGTTACAAATGTATTTATTATATACATTAATGACATTATTATTTATGAACATTAATATGAAAAGTACAATTAAAACAACTGCTGATATTGATACCTTGCGATGTTGAAGAGCCTTGTAATTGTAAGTTGACAATTTCATGGGCATTAACATTTAATTTTTTAAATATAGAGGACGATGCTGTAACGCTGGAGCTAGCTGTTGGGATTATTCTCTCAGTAATACCCTTTTTATAAGAAATAGATTGATCGATGTAACCCTCAGCTACTATTGTAGACTTCCATCCCCCGTGCTTCTTAATATCCGTTATAATCGCTCTTGATTCTGCTAGCAAAGAAGTAGAAAGACCTTCTGAAACAGTGACCTGTATATTCCTTTGGTCATGGGAGGTTCAGAAACTCAGCAATGATAGAGGCCATTTTCCCAAACGTGTTTATACTAACTGGGTTGGCACCGCATTTATAATTTGAGTATTCAAAAAAAAACCTTGACAATTGATAACAGAAGAGCGAAATGCAATGTATTTATTAAAATAGTCAATGTTTTTTTCAACAATGCAAAAAGAACGAGCTATTTTCGTTTTTGTATTTGGAATTTGAACAATCAATGATTTATCCATTATTTTATGTCTTCTACTAATAAATACAATTTTATTCACCAAATATAAGATAAGATAAATTTATTCAGGTAATTGGTAAATGACTCAACTCTTCAACCCGGCAGGCTCCATATATTCCAAAAATAGTAGCAACTTTCATCATTAACTATTTTTCATCTGGCGCCTCATTTATAAACCTCTGGACTTGTTCAAAATTAAGAGTTTTTGATTCTTTGGGCCTATAATTTTCAATTTCCCGCTTTAAATATTTGCTTGTAGCAACACTATTTTTAACGAACGCATTCGACTTTTCCATTGAAAACCTGCTCCACAAAGTTGACGAGTTCCATATTTTTGATTTCGCCTCTAGATAGGCTAAGAAGACGGTTTCGCTGAAATTTCCTTCGACGTTTTTAAGTCAACATCAGCTCAACTCGCACGCTCGTTTCGCAAACTTTTTCATTCACAAAATAAAACCTTACTTTTAACACTCATATCATAAATAGCTATTATTGATGTGAAAAACATAAATGCGATTAAATATCTTACTTGATTTTTTCATCTTGTGTGCCTTTTGTGAGCAACAATAATCCGCATATCAGATCCTTTAGACCAATTCCTCTCGGGGTTCCTCCGCAAGCTAAATACAGCCATTCTGCTATTGTTGCAGGCACACCATCCCCAAGCACATTCAGAATGAACGAATGGCGGCTCAGGAACTGCCCACCGTTCGTTAGTCTTTTGAAGGCTTCACATACTCTCTTGAGTTCTGCATCGGACACTGGAATAAATAAAGAATATGAAAGCGTTAAAGTTATTAGTATCTGAAGCAATTTTTCGAATAAAAAATAATTTTATTTTACACTTCTTTAAAAATATAAAGCACCACTTCAATGAATCAATTTTATTTGTAGTCAGAGATGACATAAAAAATGAAACATCTTCAGAGTTAAGCTACATAGTGTCAGTAATTAGAGTACTGTATTGATACAGTAGCACTATATTATTACAAACAAAATATTGTTGGGAAAAAGTTGGCAAAAATATACATAAAAATGTCAATAAAAAGTGTTTCCACCCCCTACCACGTATAACAGCATCACATCGTCGGCCCATAATTAAAATTGTGTGCCTTATTTCATTTTGGTCCAGTCTTCGTTACATCTGAAACAGTCTCTCCATCAGTTCCTGCAGGTTGTTTGGTTGGATTGGGTGCTCTCTCAATCACTCACAAACGATAACCCAGATATTTTCTATTGGATTTTAATTAGGACTATGTACTGGCCATGCCATGGTGCTAATTTTAACCTCTTCAAGGTAATTTGTGACTATCTCTGCAACATGGGGTCTGGCGTTGTCTTGAATTTGTGAGAAATTTTCACCGATATAAGGAGCGAATGGCAAGATTTCCGTTATGTCCCTTTCAGCTGTAACGGACCCATTGTATATGACCACGAGGTCCGTTCGTGCGGTCAAAGAAATACCACCCTACACCATAACAGAGCCTTTACCAAGTAATGCGGTTTGTGAAAAGGTACATTAAGCATATCGTTCTTTGGAACGTCGTAACACACGAACACGTTATTGTTATTGTGTAAAGAAAATTGGGACTTATCAGTGAATACCACTCGTTCCCAGTCAACCTTTAACCAATTGACGTGTTCCCTGGCAAAACGTAGTCTCTCCCTTCGATGGTCAGCAGTTAATAGAGGACCCCGGGCAGCAATCTTAGGTATTATGATGTATTTCCGTATAGCATGCTATGCAGATATTCATTGAGTTCTTAATAGAAACATCTAGCTTGTTATATAGTTTGGGTCCAAGGTATAGGTGACTCTTCTGATAGAGAGGATTTGCTATCAGCAACCCTCTAGCTCTAGTTGCGTATGGGTGGCCTTGTTGGTTTGCCCTACATTTTTCTATATTCTTATAAATGTAAAGACACATCTCATATATATACAGACCAGCAACTGTATTTCCACCTCTTTGAATGAGTTACTGCATGAGTGCCGCCATTCTAAATTAGAAATTATTCTGACCGCGCGGCAGAGAAGCAGAGAAGCTCATACCACAATTCAAGATTCCATAGCGCAAGTGATAGTCAATAGTTGCATAATACAGATTTAGGAGAAACTCTCTTCCACAAAGATTCGACATAAATCTCAGTGCATAACAGTTCTTTCGTAGTTTATCACATAGTGCGAATCTAAGTGAGAACTATAATTGAAGAATATAATAATAGAATGTAGAATATAATTCTATAATAATACAATTAGACCCAGAATTTTTGTTTCTGGGTCGGATGTCACCTCTAGTTGGCTATGTTCATATATTTTGAGAGTTTCGGTGGTGTCCTGCATTGAGAATATTACTAATGCTGTTTTGCTGATATTTAGTGCTAAATGATTTTTATCAGCCCATTTCATAATATTCTCATATATGGATTCTGTTGTTTCTGCAAGTGCTAATGTATTGCGATCAGTGACTAGAACATTTGTATCGTCTGCATATGCAACTATATGTACCTTCGAAATTCGTTCAGATTTGCGAACTTAGTGGGTACATTTCGTGCTCCTTTTTATATTTTTGCGAATAAAAACTAACGCATTGAACCAGAGTCGAAAATATGACATTCACAAATGACATATACTAGGGATTTACCAAATATAACAATGGAGTAAGAGTTTTTATCAACTCCAACATATTTTGTAATTTCAATGTGGTGCGTTAATTTATTGGAGAAGTGTATATACAATTCATCTACAATCTCCACTTTGACAATAGAGACTTCCTTCTGAGTTTAACATTTTTTTTTGGGTGGAGTAAATTTATTTCTGAATCTTCGTTTTATTACAAAAATTAGATGGGGAGTATCGTTTATTATATTCTTAAAAAACTGAAATATAAACGCAAGGATAAAAAAGTTGATTTTTATTAAAATTTATGTATCTTTTAAAAATTATTTCTTTTTTGGGATTATACACTGAGCACGCAATAGAGTTGGCTGTTTTCAATACTTACTTATTCAATGTCAACGGTATCGACTATCATCATGGTCATTAGTTTGAAAAATATCTATATAGTCGAAGTTGGGTTTCAACTCAAACACAAAATCGAGACAGAACACTTAACAGTGTCGTCAATTCACTGCTTATTAATATTTTATTGCCAGTTGTTTGCCACATTTTTAATCCTGATCAATATCATATGGTGAATGTTAGAAGTTTAAAAATTGTTACAGAATGGAAGTACAAATCACTAACATTCTTCTTAGCACGTGTTTATCAATAGATAATCTTATCTTCTTTCAACACTTTATTATCCTAATTATGAATACCTAAAAGTGATTAATGCTTGTGTTGATCTTGAACTATTTCTGTTAATTCATAACAATTACAAATCTTCACAATATAGACTTTATTTCCAATATGCTTTTAACTACAATAGTGATTTCCTCAGTTTATAGCCAAATACTCAAAGAAGGAACATACGTTATCTCGTTCAATTATTTACAGGCACTGGACGAAACCCAAAATTACTATCCAGGATTACACAAGGAGGCAATAGAAACTCATAAACACAAAGATATTTTCAATCGAAAAAAGTCATCAACATTAATAAAATCTGGCTACCTGTCTAAACAGCACACAAATTAAATCATTCAACTCGGGTAATAGGAATTAAATAACGCCCACCTCATCGCCTTTGATAATGTCCACCGCATTCATCAACGAAACGTCGGGTTTCAAAACCTGCAGATCATGGCCAACAAACTCGAAAAATATTTTACAATGTAACAGTTCTCATTTGATTGAGATCAACCAAATATATTGATGATCCAGAGAGTGTATGTAACCAATATTTCTTCCGATTAAAATTTCCTACTAAAAATACTGCTCTATGAAGTATTTGAATGCTTCTATCTCATCTCTACAAGTCGGTTCCTCCGTGTCAAAAACGGCGTGCTATAATTTATAATTTGTCAAACAACCAAGAAAAAAGGTGTAGGGTGTTTTGATTATGTTATATAGGGTCTTTCATTAAGCGTTTCCTATCTTTAAATTGAAATAAAACCAAATGTGTGTGGGATCTAATCGACATTTTTTATCAGTTTCAAAATATGTAGGTGTTATAGACAAACATTTAAGATGGAATGGATGGAACGTTACGTATATTACAAAAAAAATCGATTATTATTCCATAAATTCTATTCCTCGAGAGATATTCTTACGAATAAAACGCTTTTGATGTTATATAACGCACTAGCCCAGTTGTTCTTAACCTTATAGTCATGCGGGACCATTTGACAAAATTTCTGTCAGGCCATGGAACACCAAGTTGGTTAATTAGTTTGTAGTTAATATAAAGTTCCTTATGATAAC
>WOGN01002318.1:0-17000 GCA_015342105.1 Leptinotarsa texana
AATAAAAGCTGAAAAATAAAGATTAAAAAATTATTATTAGCAAAAATGTAAAACAAATTGAAAAAATTAAAGAGGTTTCAAAGCAAGTTATGCCACGACGTTTCGATTGTTAGTATCCACAATCGTCTTCGGGTGATAACTAGTTATGTCTGACCTTTGCTTATATCTATAATAATCGCCCATTTTTTCTATTGTATGCTTTTATAAATACAATTAATTTCGTGATTAATAAATTAATACTCCTACTATATATTAGTTTTCTTGTAATCCAATCACCAAGATTTTCTATTGTTGGAGGCATTATATCGTCTGTTAGTTAGATACTTATTAGTAATTTGTAGAAGTCTGAGTCATGATTTGGCCATCAAAAAGGATTTCAGTTTAGAGATTACTTTCATAATGGGTAACCTTCCCAGTTGAATTAACTTCACATTGTCTGAAATGTTTCACTTCATTGTTCTGTTCGATTACCGAAATTCTTTGTCTTGTGCAGTTTGAATGAATTTCACTTCTCTTCACTTTCTTACTTTCACTGAATGAATGAAATCAGGAATCGAATGTAGAAATGAAATTGAATTAAACAAGCCAATGAATGTCATCGATGACATGAGTAGGTTCAACTCATTCGTGACAAGGAGTAGTAATTTGATGAATGAATTGATAGCTTAATCTCATGATACTATCTGAGTCAATTCCATAACGAATGTTTGTAGTAATCATTTGCTTTCTTCCTTTCCTTGAAAGATTTCCACTATCCACTAATAATTTATATCTTTCTGAATGCACAGAATAATGTTGTTTCTCCTAGAAAAATTTTAACATGAGAGTTTTTCATAAAATACTCAAACCAAATATTCCTGATTTTTGTAGCCTCTATTATAAAACATGAATAATGCTGTATGAGTGGGCCTTTTTTGGAAGTTTAACGAAAATTAAATTTTAAAATATTTGTCACTTGACTAATTTATTATCAATTTACCAATAGTTACCAATTCATGATAAAATATGAGCAACCTGTAAAAATACAGGTGTCTGTTTTCATCACTATCATTTGAATAAAGATATGGAAGTATTCAAATTGAAATTAAATTGCCCAGTTTCTCTTTGAGAAGGTTTTCTTGCAAAACAAAAGAATGATATTTCATTGTCAATAATAATAGACTCAACCAAAATAACACTCGCTCGAAAGTAATATAGTTTAAACTTTCTGGTAATAATAGAAATGATTATGATATCGTCTTCATTCATCACCTCAAGGAAAACATGTATATACATGTTGGCGATATTCAGCTATAGTTGTTTTTCCATGTAACCACCAAAAAAATTAAATAAATATGAAGCTGGCTTATTTTTTTGCGATTTAGATACTGAAGTAGGCAGTTCCGTTATTTTCACGCTCCTTGATTTATTTAATTCCAGTTGTTACCCTTTATTCCATTCCGATCGATGCCGGGGTATGCGATTATTTGTCGACAGTATAAACATTGTTTATACTGTCAATATTATTCTTGGATCTTTCTGGTATATCTAAGCAATGCTTCTCATTCAACTAAAGTCATTGTGACAGCAAAAAATATCACTTCAGTATAGGAGAGCAATTAAAGTAACCAATGATATATTGAGATCTCCCATCCTTGATTAGAATCAATCAAACATAGTTAATTGCTAATATGATAATTCAATTCAACTTTCGAAGCTCAAAATTTTTCTGTCACATACAATTTTTAGTAATGATTAATGATCATACTGTTTGCAATGTGCATTGAGTATAATTGTCAATAAATGTCAACTGATGAGATTCTACCTTTGCAATAAACCAATCATCATCGATTATAGGATTAACAATAAAGTCATAGTTGCTGTTTCTAACATCAAAGACCTGGGAGTCATCCTTAATTCTCGTATCAGCTGTGCATGAAATGAATTTTAGAAACATCTGATTTCACAAACGTAACCTCTTTGAGTACCTTATATTCGTATTGTGCCTGTCAGACTACATCTCTAATACTGTTCTATTGTTTGGAACCCGTATTACAACATCCACTCACAAAATATATCTTAATTACATCAATTTAAAATTTTATATTTCTCTTGATCATCAACAACAATCTGAGCAACTTACTAATCTATCTCCATTTTCTTTGAGGAGAAAAGACACAGAGTTGCTACTACTTCACACAATCATAAATGGTATTTTGAAATGTCCCCATATTTTGTCCCCATTGTTCGAACTATGGATACAATAGCTGTCTATACCGTATTGGAAGACTGACAAATATTTATGAACAATTATAGATTTTTTCAGCCTGTCAGTGCCAGAGTTCAAAACTAGTCTCGAGTTTTCCCGTATTGTGCAACCATATTTTATTTTATATGATTTAATAATGCTAATTGAGGCTATTTACTAGTAAAATGTATAACCAAATATCATAATGCATATAAATTGATTTGAAATCCCTGAAAGAATCTGTAACAAATTGAAAAAGCTGAAAAAGTACAATTATATCAAGCAAAAAACCTAAAATTACAATGAAATCAAATACAAGCATCAACAAAACTGCTACTTCCAATTGAAGGACGAAATCTTTACGCAAGATAATCCCAATGAAATCGACACTATCATCGGAGTGGGTTGAAACTCTGGCCATTAAAGAAGCCCACAAGAAGCCCCGAGTCTGGTTGAGATACGTGGACGACACCTCCATAATATAGAATTATGGGAATGCAGCACTAGACACCTGAACACCTAGACACATCAACAACGTAAGGCCTTCCATCACTTCCATAATGGAAAAGGAAGTCCACAACGAATTGCCATACGTATTGCTGAAGATGACTGACACTACATGGGAAACATCTGTATATCAAAAACCCACTCACCCGGAACAGTATCTGAACCAGGAATCCAACCACCATCAATCGACTGAGAGAGGAATCATCAAATGACCTTCAAGAGAATGGTAACTCCAAAGTAATGGTGGAACAGACTTTAGCTAGAAGACACCAAGAGCTCCACAAGAGAGAGAAACCGCCACAACCTGTACTTGTACCTCCCTACACCAGAGAGTTGTCGGGAAGGATAAGCATTGGGTCCAATCATAACATGATAACCTGCTTCAGATCTGGAGACACTATCCGTAGCAGGCCTCACGAAAACCAGGCCACCAAACGCGGATTGCGATTCCAAGAATTGCATTTACTGGATACCCTGCGAGTGCGGAGAATCATACATCGGTGAAACTGAGAGAGCATTGAAAGTTCGCATTGCCGAGCACAAGAAACACATACAGCGAGGAGAAATCAGCAAATCAGCAATAGCAGAGCATGTTTGGACTCATCAGCATAACATCAAGTGGGCTCAAGCTGACATCATCCACAAGGAGTAACACTGGTTTAGGAGAAAATTCAAAGAAGCCGCATATATGTTGTCCAAGAACGCATTTAGCCAAGCTAGCGAAGAGATACGCAACATATGGAAACCTCTAATGAAGCGGAACACGACCAGCTACTGCTAAAACCGATGATGCAGGGGGGGAGAGAGGATAGTTGAAAGCATTCGAATGACCTATAAATAGTCAGATATTGGAATCATTTATCATCCGAAGACGAATGTGGATAATAACAATCAAAATGTCGTGAAAACTTTCAATTACTAATTTTCATTTTCTGTCAATAATTTTTTTTTATTTTTATTTTCTCGTGTTTCTGTAATTTTCTTTGATTGTTGCTTGTATTTTATTTCTTTGCAATTTCAGTTTTTCGGTTGACATAATTTTTATTTTTCAGCTTATCTTTTTTAATTTGTTACAGATCCCTCAGAGATTTCAAATCAATTAATATCACATTAGACAACGGAAGTCCGAACTTATGAAATACACCACGAAACATTGTCAACCACCTTCAAACAGATATCTGATGTCTTATCATATCAAAATTAGTGTCAAATTAGTTATCTCATTCTAATCGTCATTGTGTTCTGTACTAGACTTGTTCTGTTGAATAATAAAAAATAAATAAATGGCAAGACAATTTCGACCTTAACTTAATACTGTACTGTTTCACTTCACAGAAAATCTTTAAAATCGAAAGGTTTTCATTACTTCTGACACAATTGCGATTTGCTGTTAACCTTGAAGCTGATAATGATCGTTCCACCTGAGGCTTTCACATATCTCAAATCGTTTTCATAGGTCTGACATTTACATTAATGCGGTTAATCAAATATCGAACAGTAGATCTATAGTTGCACACTTTTGTAACCACGAGCAAGCCGGTTTTTCTCAGCTTCTAACGTATTCCGTGAAACACCTTTTTATTCATACCAAAATTTCATTTCGAATGTGATAGACAACGACTAATCTAATTCATGTGTCTGTGGCATAATTATGATTTTTCCATTTGCTAATCTTTCAATATATTGAACTACTGATAAGAAAACTGTTTTTTTATTTAATTTTGCTTTTTTGGATATCAAAGAAATGGTTGATTCATTGATCCATTTCATGATGTCTTAATGTAACTGATATAATTTTTTTTAATGAATTGGTTAAACTTTACTGATGGAAGAGTTTCACAAAAGGTAGAGAAGATGTGAAAGACGACGAAGGAGTCTTAACTGATGACGAATCATAGGTATAAGGTTAAGTCATCAAATATCAAGGTTTTGCCCAATGCTTTCTTCGATTCCTTCCTTCCATACGGTCATACGGTCCATAAGGACCAATATTTTTATGTGTCGCTTGCGAGAAGCAATGCAAAGGATTCGCATCACCATAATGCATCTGCTCACTACAATAACAACACCGTAGTAAGGCCTCAACCACCTTATCCACCAGATTTGCTCCTCTATGACTTTTTTCTTTTCACAAGATAAAAGAAACCATGAATGGACGGTGTTTTGCGATGATTGAGGAGATACGAACCGAATTGATAAGAGAGTTCCTGGACATTTATATCTGAGGGATACTACTGTGAAAGGAAAAAAATTGAATTTGATTAATTATCAAACATTTAATCCAACATATTTTTTGAACAGAGTAGTATTTTCATTCTAAAGATTGTTGAGGTCGTAATCTGAAACGATAATTTACCTTGGCAAATGAATGAACTAAACCCTACAAATAAAAAAGTTATACATGGGTAGAAGTAAAAGTAAACTAGACGAAGAAAATGACAAAATTAGCTTTACGGATCAGACATCACATGGAATATACCCAAGAAATATATTAAAGAAGAAAGTAATACAAATCATGAAATTATGAGATACAACAAAAATTAATAGGCGCTCCGGGGCGACTTCATTGATTCCAGTGGCGCATTTGCTTTTTCAGCTGCAAGAAACCCCGGAAAAACCTGCAGCACCACATAATCTGAAGATCTTGATCTGCCAATATCCTCTCTTTCACAAAACAGAATGTAGTGTGTCTCCAGAGGCTACAATAAATTCAAGACATCGCCACATTGAGTGACACGACTATTGTCAAACTTAAACCTGTCAGTTTCGTCTTTGATCAATACATAATAACCAGAACCACAAAGAACATTGACTGCATGAAGATTATAATAGTGGTCTACTAGATTGAATTGTTCATCTATTTCGAATCTTCGTGAGAGTTTGATGCTTCCGTCAGAAGTTGAGTCATGTTTAAAGATCGTCAGTGTTATTATGAGATTGACTGGTGTAATATTGAAAAATCGAAATTTAAAAATAGTTCAAAACATTTGAAAATGCAAAAACGTAGATTTCAATGTAATTACATATTAAGGGTAAAATTCAGAAATTTAAATACTATCATTTGGGTTCAATTTAATATAAGATATTCGACAAGTAGTCGGTGGAAGTTGAAAAGAACCAATTTTTTATGTTTTTTTAGAGATTAAATGAATTGATAGTTTTGATATTAATGGGAAAAATACATTTCCGCCAATTAAGAAATTATAAAAGAAAATACTGTATTTGAAATTTTAAAGTTATATAAAAGTTATGTGAACATATACTGAAAGGGTTATATTTTTAGGTGTGATTAATTTTTGTTAAAGAAAGTTTTTGGATTTTTACCACTCATTTATACCGTCGGGTTCATACCCAACGACCTCAAAAGCTGAATGTTGGGTCAGGAATTTCAGGTGACCACATCATAGGATTTTTTTTATAGATAATAATTTGACTAGCGATAAATATTTGTTGAAGAATCGAATAATACCATACAGCAATGGGACAATGGAGGAGGATATACATTCGAAAACGAAATAGTTTTTAAGCAGGATGGAGCACCTCCTCCTCTCAACTTCTGAGAGTTGTCGTTCGTATGGGGGCTACAGCTGATTAACGGAAAAACAGATTTTAAGCAGATTATGCAGCTCCAGTGCGACAATTTTTGGATGATAATTTCTCCGGTCGCTGGATTGGCAGAAGAGGTTTACAGAATAGCCATCAAAGTCTCCCACTCCTGTAGATTTCTTTCCTTGGGTCATTTGAAGTCTAAAGTATATGAAATAGAATCAACAACATTAGAAGATTCGAGAGAGAATATCATGAGGCATTGCAGAGAAATAACTCCCGAAATCCTCAACCATGTGAGGGCGACAATGGAAGCTCGTTTGTTCCATCATATGGCAGTTGTTGAGAACGTTTTTGAACATTTACTATAGACATTTTTTTTCTTCTCATTGTCCAGTCATCAAAATGTGGCTTATATAATTGTTGACCTGTTTTTCATTTTTCCTGCAAATCATTGTTTCAAAATTTATTCAGGGTGGCTCGTTCAGATCATATGTTTTATACTTTGTTGATAGCTGCTCATCATGGACCATCTGATAATGCGAAACAATATAGGGTAACCCATTTGAAAACAATTGTTAACATGCTCTGGTGGTGCGATAGGGGAAGCAACATCAAATGTGAATATGTCAAAATTTGTCCCCGTGTATAATATTGTTGAAGTGTTTTTTTATTTTTCCTGAAAATCATTGTACCAGAACTTATTCATGGTGGTTTGTTTTAAATGGAATGCAGTGTATGTGAAAATATGAGATAATTCTGAATTATATCGTATCCATTTATTTATTGAGCAAAAACTAATACAAATATAAATTGAAGTATTCCAAGCTGGCGTCAAATTCCCGAGAATTTGTGACCATCTACTTCATCAATCAAGAGTTTCTTGCCGGTCTTTTCCTGCATGTCTTCAGAAATCCCTTGAGAAATATCTCTGAATACCATCGGATCAATATTTTTGGATAAATATACCAGAAATAGCCAGTCGGTAAAACTAACTTGATTCAAGAGAGAGAGCACCCTCCAAGGATTGAGTCGACCTGGAGAGGAAGTACAGAATACGAACCTGTCGGAGAAATAAAGAAAAATGTATAAAAAGTTATACCAAACTAAATTTTGTTGTTAATGAAAATTATAACTATTCGAAATTATTATTTATAGGGTTTTCTAAAATGTGATGTATGTTCTTTAAAACGATTTCAGTGGCTCCCCTAGTCTGACCAATATATTTTTGTCACTATCCTCACAGTTCATTTTATATATTCCTACTTTTTCATTCTCCAACTTCTTGTCTATGTTGTTACCTAACTTTTGTTGCAGTGAACAAGAAGTTTGAAGATTATTTTCACGTTTAACTTTGAATCTGCCTTTTTGAAATGTTGAAGATTCACAAAGATTCTCCCTGAATTAACATTTCCTGATCAACTCGTTCACTATATTTGAAGAATACCCGTTCCTCTCAGCTATGTCGCTGATGACATTTTTCTCAATACCGTAGCTTTCTTAATCAAGAGGAACGTACCAAACTCATGGGCAAGAATGTTTGGACCTGCCATTTTGTGTTATGGCTGATGGTATGAGCCATCAGGAATATATCTTAAAGTACTGATCACTAGTCACTTCTAATCAGTAAAGCACCAAAAAATTGTAATATCTCCTCGTTTTCAATAACGTTTATGAACTTAATAATTAATAACAATAATAATAATGATAATAATAATAATGATAATGGTTGGCTTGGCTTATCAAAGCGCCTGACCTTCGCTTTTCTCAGGTCGAGTGGGCTGCAGTCGGAAACTGAGGGGTTCATCATGGCTTGCCAGGATGGTGTCTTCAATTCAGTCTACCGCAGTCGCGTGATGGGTATAGAGGTTCCTGACACAAGGTGCAGGGCCCAATGATCACTTACCCCACGGTGTGGGGAGTGGTCATTGGTTGATAATACTGGCGCGCCCTCCCGAATATATCGGGGCTTCGCGGGATGGGGCCTGACCAGCCCACTCTACGGTGAAAAAAAATAATAATCGCACTGGATGGAGCCTATAAAGTTCCAGGAGTTTAAATCTCCTTCTCTGCATGATCCGCGACCAAGTGGAGCATTGGAGCATTTCTTTTCAGCGTACCTGCTCGAGCAGCTGGTGAACTCGGTTTAGTATTCAACATTGAACGAGGTGATCACAACTCTGTCACCAAGCTAGAACCTGTCTACAAAAGGCCCAACAGATCACTTCACCTTTCAACACAAGAATGAGCCAACGCATGGTTCTTTTCCAACAACATTGAAGACATCGGCTCTTCGCATTCCTCATGTCGGCAGAAACTGAGGGATTTATCATGGCCTGTTGATTGTGGTTTACAGATTTTCAAACCTGACATGTATGGCTACAACTGTGGCAGATATTTCCATAGACTGTGAGGTGGATTTGCATTGACCGAACCAGAAGATGTTGTGAAAATTTCTGCGAAGTATCATTCAGTTTCAGTTTCATTGCTGTCTAGCACCATTTTGATTTGAATATCCATTATCTAGTCCTCATGGATTATGACGTTCTAAAATTTTTATTTCGCCTGCTTCTTCTGCAGCTAGATGAGAAGTAAAAGGGGTAGAATCAATTGGGTCTCTATTGCTACTATTTTGGTGTGTATTCCCTTGCTCTCGTTATCTCTAAACATGAACTTTTAGCACTCTGACTGTTGTATCTATCCATTTCGGAGTTGAAGAGATCTGAGTTCCTCCATCTGAACTATTTCGTTGTCTGAATGGCCAATGGCCACTTTATATTCATTAGGTAAGAATATGATTACAAGTTTCTATATCAGTGAGGACAAAACCTTTTTGAAGATAGCCTTCTGCTAAGCGTGCCACTACTATTTCTTCCATAATGGTTGAGTATACCAAACTTTTATTGGACTCGCATATCATCCAGCCTTTGTAGCTATTGCTGACAATATGACATCTATTCAAATGTGGCAATAAAAACTGGTGACATTTTGCCATGTCTCCATAGAAGAAACCTTAATCTTCCCCACTACTGACAGTTTATTCTCGATGAATAGATAAGAGTTTTTTTGTCAACTATATAGATATCGTACTAGGTGAAATGGGCACCAACAACTTTGTTTAAAATGTATTATGTGGTAATTTATCCTGGATTCCTGATCTATGAATCCAATTCATGTCTATACTAACCTATTGAAAATTCTGCTCCTGGAGTAGAAGAAAATAGTCAGTATTCTCCAGATGACAGCTAATATCGAACCGATTAGGATAAAAGCGAACCAAAACCACAATCCAGTGTAGATCTTCTCGTTGACAATGTTGAGAGCCATGACACACATTGCATCATGATGCTGGATAGAACCCGATGGACCGTATTTGTGGAAGGTACATTTCGTTACCTAGAAAGAGAAGGTGCATTGTGAAGAATTGGAAAATCACGTACAAATCAATATGTATATTCAACAGTAATTTTGATTCGAATAAATGTCATGTGGTCGGATAGGTCAACAGTCGAGTATCAGATAAACTCAAAGTCAATCATTCCTATCATATAAATCTATAAATGAACAGTATCATTGAAACCACTATTGGGTCTCAGTACCAATTAAATGTATTGCAAAAAAATAGTATTGTTGTCTGGCTCTCATTTTGAACACATTGGATACGTAATCTTGGTTATGGGATAAAAATTCTTCGTATTTCTGATGATGTCAATTATTCTGAATATATTGTTTAATTGAATTATTTCGTAAAGAGATTGAATTCTGTTACATATCACTACTGATGTTTGAAGCAAAAAAAATATGTTCTGGACTCATTATATTTTCTATTTGATTGCGAAAATCCTGCGCAGAGATGTGGAAACAGCTGAAAACTGTTCACGAGCAGAAGATGGAAGTTTCAGACAATACAGTTCATTAAAATTTTTACAGGCTTTGTATATCCAGGGTTCGAACTCTTGCCAATGTCGTCATCTTCAATTTAAGTATTTACTTGAATGGCTAAAAGATATGAGTTGAAACATATTAGACGTTACTGGAATATAAACAGTTACTGATAGCCTGACCCTTGAATTTGTGATGCTAATAACATCTTGGGATTCAATGGTTCTCAATCAATGAACTCTTTTTGCAAGACTCTTGAAAGGAAAACAGAAACTTTCAACTTCAGATGGGCAACTGAAAAATGTAGCTCTTCAAATTCTGTTAAAATCCGGAGAAAACCAAACTAATTCTGTAAGAAATTAGAACAGTCTGGAACAAAAAAACAAAATGTTGTTGTTGCAAACAAGTAGAACATTGGGTGTAGAAATGTCCTATTCGACAATCGAAGAAATATGAAGAGGTTGGTTTCATAGCTGAATGAATCTCCTCAACTGAAGGATACCGGTTTGAGAATGCTAAAAAAATAAACGCTCAGTCCTAAGAATATTCCCATATGTTTGGAAAATACAACTTGACTGAAATATATTATAATTTTCAAGGCAGATATCATCAATTCGAAAAATTCTGATCTTCAGTTATTGGCAATGCGAAAGGAAATGAGTTTTTTCATGAAAATGAAACATGGATGCTGAAATAATAAGTAGAAAAATCAAAGTTATATTATGAAAATTTCTAAGTAGGGAGGATTAAGGGCAAGGTAATTGGGAGCTTTGCCAGAGTTTGGAAACTGTGACGTCACAGTAGTGAATTGACAATTATTGACATTCTGGAATTAAAATTTGAAAGAGAAATTAGAATTCATGATTTCCAAAGTAGTAGGTAGTTTTTCTTTTAATATAATTTTGAGGTTATATTGAGTGATTGTAATACACTGTTTAAATTATTTGGTGTATTATTGAATATTACTGGAGTTTTTTCCCCAACACATCTTCCTCTTGAAGATGATCACTTGTTGATCGAAACACGTGTCGAGATGTTAAAAATAACGGTTTGGTGTTGGGGAGAAAACTGCAGTAATATTCATATATTGAGTGAGTATACTTTCCTGCAAAAACTTTTCTAATAGTAGTCAAAACCTCTATTATGAAATTGATAATAATAAAGAAAAAGTGGTCTCACCTTTGGAAATACTTCGTCTAGAATATCTACGTTGGAGTTTAAACCTTCTGACAAAATATGCAAACCTAAACTGATAAAATTTCCACCCAGAAACTTATTAGTGAGGCAAATTTGGAATACGACATGTAGAACATTGAGTATCTCACAGACGATCAGTTTCGTGGACCAATTTCTATTTACGTATATACCTTGCGTAAACAGGTTTCGGATTTGTTGAATTTTTTTTGTTCTGAAAAACAAAATGTTATATAAAAAATTGATACGTCTGGTTCTAGAGCATGTTATATAATTTAGGGTATTCGATTAACAGATATCTACTAGCAATTGACCATATGATATATACTCATTCTTCACAATTCACTGGCCGACATTTTGACGATGCTCATCGTTATATTCAAGACATGTTTTTTATTGTTTGTTGCTTCCAAAAGGGCGATAATTGGGACCAAATTTGGTAAATGAATTGTGAGTAAGAACTCAATGTCCATCAATTTATTACTGTCGAAATTCTATTTATCCCAGTTAACTCCCATTATTGTCATTCAAACAAAAATTTCGATTATTTCATTATTTGAATATAACGTTCAATTAGAAAATATAATAATTTGAAGATATCTTTTGCAATATTTTGAGATCCATCTCTAATATAAAATGAGCTATTATCATTATCTTCAATTTGTTGAGAAAGAAGATTTTTGACTTTTATTTTATTTATTTTACCCCTTTTATTTGTAACCAACGTTACTGCAGTTTCGTCCTATAAAGAGATTTCCAAACTTTAAATGTAATAAGTTTGAAAATGTGCTTATAGGACGAAACCTCAGTAACGTTACCTACCTACAAATAAAAGAGGTAAAAACATAAAAAGTTTCAATTCTCTTTTTTCACTTATGGAATATATTATATTCATTTTTTTTGTATACTTATCGTCTTTAGTAGGAATCATGAGCTTCTTCTGACCCAGCTTCAGTTTCTTATACTTTATTTCGAGTTCTTTGTCTTCTAATGAGAAGGCCGCGTACTTTAGCCCGTTTACTAAATATTTCAATCTTCCTCCTGAAAAATATTATTTTATCAGGTTCGTTTTATATTATATTATTTCAGTTGGAAAAATAGCTAAAAAGCTAAAAATTGCTGAAAAATCTGCCTTGCCGGAGATGTTTTTAAACGATTTTCGAGATACATGTGGTCCTTGATTATGTAGCACCTTATTTATTTAGAGTTAAATAATCATAAGTATTGAAAAAATATTAGGTTACTTTAAACTGCAATATCTCAGAGAATGCCTATTCAATTTATTCGAAATAAGCGCCATTTGAATCAGTGTACTGTTGCCAACTTAACACAAGTTAATTAATTCCGCCAGCATGAAAAGTGTGTGCACGAGATTCGATGCAGTCTGTTTTTGCCTCCGATTGGCGAAGATTCTACCAGTGAGAAAATCATCGAAGTGCTGGAAGAAATGGTACTCGGTTGGTCAGAGGTCTGGGGAGTACCGTAGATGAGGCAGAATTTCGACGATCAATTCGTTTAATTTTTGAACGGTGATTTGTGCAACGTGCGAATCGGACCTCTTCTGTTGACTAGTACTGAAAAGTGGGTAATCCCACTTTTCGAGCTTTTAGACATTTTCAATACGTTTCAAACCATCAAAAACCATACACAAGCTGGCGCCCAATTCTGCTACCATTTTCCTCATCCTGTGTGATTCAGTTTCCACTAGGGTCTCCAAATTCTCCTCTTGAATTACTGTGGGTCGATCTAACTAATGTTGCGCAATGCGTTCATCAACACTGTCATTGCCAAAGGCCTGGTTGATTTTTCGGGCTATTTTGGCAGCGCGTTGGTTCAATTTGAATTGACCGCCCCCTTAGTTGGTGAAACGTGAGTCAAGAATAGTTTTGCAGTTCTGGTGACTGGGAAAAGTGCTTGCTTTGAAAAAAATAGTCTATATTTCACATATATTCACCCTCCATTTTTCTCCATAACAGATGTGTCAAATAAAACATAATTCCTTGGAAAAATAGAACAAAAGGCACCCATTGGTAATATGCATGCTTCCTTATCGGTTCTGCTGAGTTTATCCCATAAGGTCCTACTCCTGGATGTGCCAGATTACCAGAATCCAGTTGATTAGCATCCAGATGTTTGATCTGAAAATTTGTAATGCATCAAACCAAACGTTGATCATCAGTAAAAATGTATTGATATTTTATAAGAACTAATGGAAAAAGTGTTCGTTACAAGAAGCTTTCCAATGTCCTTGTGTTAAATCAGATGTTAAATTCCATTTTCTATCTGTTTTCAATCGCAAATTTGCGGATCCATTTCTGCTACTTTTTGATTGAAAAAACAGAAACAGAAGCAGATCTTGCATTATACTCTGTGCATGATCCGGCAGATTATTCGCTTTGGAGTTACCCTACATAGTCTTAGGAAAACTTCTGAAAAAGATTGTTGAGCACAGCTATAAGCTCATTTTTACAAATCACAGGTTTTGACAATGTTAGGTATATCCGTAAATCATCAAGTCTTACTCCAATATCTGATGAACGTTTCGAACAGAACAGGACCTCATCGAAAAGAATACTTTTCAGTATCATGAAGCCCTGTGAGCCTAGTCGAAGAACGCGACGTTGGAAATTGATAAAGGAACGTCAATGTTTCGAATCTGAACATAAATCAAATCGTATCGGATTAGATTAGATTGTCGTTGAGCTAGCCCATGGTTAGATTCACTGCGATCTTTTCAGATCTATTGTGGTGCTCTTTGGTTGACAGAGCTCATCGTCTAGCTTGATCTCTTTGATGAGACTCCATAGCCTTGGCACTGACCCCTTCACACAGCTGGCAGCCTCTGGTT
The DNA here is from genome assembly GCA_015342105.1 of Leptinotarsa texana. Taxonomy (NCBI): domain Eukaryota; kingdom Metazoa; phylum Arthropoda; class Insecta; order Coleoptera; family Chrysomelidae; genus Leptinotarsa; species Leptinotarsa texana. The sequence goes on from WOGN01002318.1 coordinate 14,205, forward strand.
TCTCTTTCCCGCATCTTACGTGTCTCAGCCTTGTCATCGCTTCGCATTCACAGAGCACATGCAGAGCGGTTTTTTCCTCTTCTTGACAGAACCTGCATTGGGTTTCTTCTGAAGACCCATATTGCTTATATATTTTCTGAGTCGGCTATGCCCCGTTAGTAGACCCACCACTATCCTTACAACCTTACGGTTGTGATTTAGCAGGTCTTTCGTGAATCTGGGCCATGATTTCTTTATGAAATCAGTTTATGAATGTCTTTATACATGCTTTCGCTACCCGCAGAAGGGTTCTGGGCCTTCACAGGCTAGAATATCAGCCTCATCATTGCCCTTGTGAATCCCCATCTTCATACAAAAAATTGTGTAATATTTCAGTGGTGTACTTCGAACACGACACTTGTCTTATGACCTCAGCAGCGAAGTTTTGGATAACATTATAAGACGAAGCACTGATATCATTAATTACTTTTTCATGGACAAAACAGGAGCATTACAGGAAAATTCTCGAAGCGTTACAGGAAATTTACAACAGTGAAGTTTGAGGTTTACTGCGTTGAACCTCAAAAGGATATGCAGCCAATCCGTCGCGTATTTCTGATATAAACACCTCCTGTGAAAATATCTATGAAAGAGAGACAAATCGCCAACCTTACTTCCGAAGTTCCAGACTATCAAGGTTGTAATGACGTTCGCGTCTCCAATAAGGGGGATGGCCCTTTTCTGGATGGAATCCAGCAGCTGCAGGCTATGCTTAGGGGCGAAGCTCCATACATGTGAGCATCTTGTTCAATGTGGAAGGCTATTTTTCAGAAGAAATTATTTTCTAGGCCAAAAAAAAATTTCGTTTCCTTCTCCATTTTTATATAAAAATTTGGTGGAAGCTTCCAAAGAAATCAATAATTAGGTTCAAAATAAACTCCTCACAAAAATGTTTACATCATGCCTAGTTACTTTCAGATACTGCTTTCACAAGAACTCGAATTATACGAAAGATAAAATACTTTTCAAATAACTATTATACTTTACTTTTATATGAACTTTTATCATAAATCAGAAAAGTTGTTCTTCGTTTATATTTCATGACATATAATTAAGTTGATTCCTCCTTAATACTAGATTGTAAGCTTACGATGAAAAAGATCTTTCTTGACTGCTTGGTATCACGTTTTCATTATTCTAATTTATTTTGTTCAACTCGTTTCATATCCTTTAATGAATGATTTGAAAGATACAGGATTGACTTGACGTGAGAGAAATAACTTCGTTAAACACAGAAATCCAGCGATACAGATTATCAAACCATTTTCCCTAACAGATTCAAAGAAAGATTTGATGAAAGCTTTTGAAAAAATTGCAGGTATTTTCAAGGAAATCATTTTTATAACGTGATTTTATTAATTAATAATATTAAAAATGATAATAATATCGTCTTTATCATCTTCAAATACATTTCAAGCCAATTGATCAGGTACAATTTAATTGTTATATGAAGATGAAAGGCGAAGTTCAATTTGCATAATGACAAGTCATCATTCAATTGCTCTTCCACTGAATCTTAACAATGATAATCGCTTTTCGCAAAATCATTACTCATTTGCCGCTTAGAGAAGGACAGTCATGATTCTACTTTAGAGGAGAATTATTCGATTTTCAGTCTTATTTATGTTCTAGACTACTAAAAAATCAAGAAAATATGGGAAACACAGCTGTAAGCTATTCAATGAGTATGCATTTATATGTATATTCCAAGCAATATCTGTTTGTGATATAAGGCACTACGGTTCTTCAGATATAAATATCAATTTCTTTACTCACACTTATTAATGAAAAAGCCGGTTTCGTATCATTTTGCGAATTCGTCTTGCGGGTATTCAAAGAAACACTATATATCGGAATAATTCTACATAATAAACATTCGTTCGTTTCCTTTATTCATGTCGCCAGTTTCTGCGAAAAAATTATGAATTCCATGTACGTTGTAGGAAAGAACTTCTAATGGTAACTTTGGTTTGACTAGTTGATAACATTTCTTGTAAGAAGTTAATGGGTCGGACAATATGAAATGGAAAATATCACGTTAGTATGAGTAAGTAATGTTAAAGATTTGGGGATACGATATGACTCAACCCTGTCATTCAAAAATCACATTGGAATAGTAGCCTCTCAGGGTTTACGGAGTTTGGTTTTTGATTTGAGTCAAAGTGAACATTTCACAAACAATAGCAAAATCAATACTCCTGACCGCTCTGGATTGAATGATACCGTAGAGCCCATCTCGTCTCGTGGTTGTAAATCTTTTGATGGAAAATCCTCACTTGTTTACTTTGTAGCAAATTTCAAGAAGTAGCGAAAACTTATGTGAATTTCTGGAACTTCATCTAGCTTTTGCTAATATGACTAGTAACCAGTCCGTGCAAAGCTTATTGTTAAATTACCTGAAAATGGAATTTTTAACAGGTGATGATCGACTGTATTGCCAAGCATGCGCCAAACTAACGGACTGTTATAGGGAAACAAGTATAGCTGAGGTACCATTCAATCTAATAATAACACTGATGATCTTCAAACAAGACTCAACCTCAAACGGAAGCAAGAAACTCTTTGGAAGGTTTGAAATAGATGAACATTTCAATCTAGCAGACCATTATTATAATATTCATGCAGTCATTGTTCACTGTGGTGTTGGCGTTGAATTTGGTCATTATTACGCCTTGGTCAAAGACGAAACGGACTGGTTTAAGTTTGACGATAGTCGTGTCACGAAGTGTTCTGGCCATGCATTGAATTTATTGGAGC
>WOGN01002319.1:0-16998 GCA_015342105.1 Leptinotarsa texana
GAGACAATCAATGAAATAGAAAAGCAATTTCACAAGATTGAGGAACACCCTCATACTTTTATTCGAAAAGCAGCCCTAATGTTCGGTATCAGCTATTCATTTGAAGAAAACAAAGTGCATCCCTATAAGATGTTACCAACTCTGTAGCCTGTGGAAGATGATTTTGATAGGATTCTTTCTACATGACATTTCCCATTCGTAGTGTTATATAAAAATGCAAATGAAAACTCTAATCGAGGTGTCCCAGCTTTTTTTTTAACTTATCATAAAATTTATTACACTCAACTGATAGACTCTACGTATATATGTATGTTTATCATAGATGATAAATTATCAACAAATTTTTCTGAGAAAATTGTTAAAGTCAAAGATATCACATCTTAGTTCGTTGCAATTTTGGAAAGTCATTTCCTCGATAAATATTGGATGCTACAGGCTGCAGGCTGGAATGTGTTTTGTTTCAGTGGAAGCAGAGAAAAAACAAGAGGTCGCTCCGGAGGTGGTGGATCCCAGTCTGTCAACAAGAAAAATGTTACCCTTCTAGCCCGGTATTGCAGAGAGCATATCCCGAGAAGTTGTGACCATTCTCTTTTAGCTAACAAGACCACATTTCCAAGACCATGTACGCTAGCAGAAAGTTTTCTCACTTCTGGAGATAGCCTTACTCTCGAATTGAAGTTGGCAGATTCTACCGCCCTCAAGTAAGTGCTTTTAATCTAGTTGATGAACTGGTGAATAAATTGATGGATGTAGCCGTTACTATGTGGTAGGATATCATAATGAAAAGAGAAATGGAAATTTCTATTTTTTTGTCACTTTTATTTGTAACTAACGTTACTGCAGTTTCATTCTATACGGACATTCTCAAACTTATACAATAAACTCTTTACTTTGTATTTTGTATATTTTTATTGTATAAGATTGATAATGTTTATATAAGACGAAACTGCAGTAACATTAGTTACAAATGAAAGTGGTAAAAAACATAGAAATTTTCATTTCCTTTTTCATTATAAACTAGTAAAGTTACTAGAAACAATAATTAGAATTCGTGAATGTCCGAAGTGGGATTATCTTTATTTTCATTTCGAAAAAAAATTGACATCAAATTTCAACGAAAGCAGTAATGATGTGATAAATAAATTTGTGCAGATTTTCACTGATTTTTGAAAAAGTTTTCTGGAAAATACTGACACTTTGTTTTCAGTTTCCCCCATGCGGAATCCAGTTTTTACAAAGGAATGACGCAAAACGTCACTAATTTCCCCTCTTTCCTCTAATGTTTCGTTTCGACAGATAATAGAATCGAGGATGATGAAAAATTTTTACTCGTATTTAGAAACATTTCAGTTTTTTGTTTGTATGTATACTGTGAGAAATGATTCTCGTGAAAGGCTTAGCTGTGCAACTCATTCATGTATGTTGAAGGAACTGGAATGAACTCTACGAATTTCCTCAGCGGTAGAAATTATACTTTCTCAAGTAGAATATGTTACTTTTACCTAGTCTACTGGGAATAAAGAGCATCAGAGGAGAGACTATAAAGTATTCTCTTCCTTTGACAAAACTGATTCCTCTTAAAACTAAAAGGAATGGCGTGACTTCTCTCTTAGGTTTTAAATTCTGTGAAATGTTTTTGAGAAAATATAAGAAAAGATTGTATAACGACATTCGATTGGTCAGTTATATATTTCAATGATTATTCAATTCGTAATTCTTACAGTGAATAACAATATCTGGAATTATTCAGTATAATTTCGATTATACAAGCTGAAGTTGAAAAATATCAATTCAAAATTTTGTGAACCTACTTTTCTATGATTCATTTTGTATGGTCCTGTGTCATTTATTTATTTATTTCCAGTGGATTACAAAACGGGACAAACCCAAACAGAGTATTCACAAATGATGAGGTGAAAATAACAGTGAATGATTTAATTGTATTACATAATATGCGATATCGGGTTATGAACAGTGTTATTCAAGTGCAATGCAAATTACAATAGTTAGTCATGAGAATGATTTTTTGTAGTTGTCAAGAGTGTTAAAAGATGTTTACAAAGTAACGTGTTAAAAATAGTTTAACACTAGTTTCAAAAGTATTTTTAACAATATTATTTTCGACCAAATAGCGATAAACGAAACATAATTATTCAATTTTCAAGAAAGTTTTATTATGAACAATAGATATAGATACAATTGAATTATGTTACGGATGTATTATATACATTATTGACATTATTATTATTGTTTATGAACGTTAATATGAAAAGTACAATAAGAACAACTGCTGATATTGATACCTTGCGAATTTGAAGAGCCGTGTAATATATTGTATTGTAACATTTAATTCTTGAAGTGAAAACAACGATGCTGTAACGCAGGAGCTAGCTGTTGGGATTATTCTTTCGGCAATAGCCTTTTTACAAGAAATAGGTTGATCGATGTAACCCTCAGCTACTGTTGTAGACTTCCATCCTCCTGCTTCTTAATATTCGTTATATTTGCTCCTTATTCTACTAACAAAGAAGCATAAGACCTTCTGAAACAATGACCTGTATATTCCTTTGGTTCCGGGAGGTTTAGAAATTCAGCAGTGGTAGAAGGTATTTTACCAAACGTGTTTATATCAACTGGGTTGGCACTGCACTTATAATTTGAGTATTTCAGAATGATGAATGATAACTGAAAGGCGTAATTCAAAGTATTTATTAAAATAGTCAATGTTTTTTCCAACAATGCAAAATGAACCTATTCCGTTTTTGTATTTGGAATTTGAACAATCAATGATTTATCCATTAATTCAATGTCTTCTATTAATAAATGGCACAGCTATTTACGGCGGCAGGCTCCATATATTCCGAAAATAGTAACATCTTTTATCACCAAATATTTTCATCTGGCGCCTCATTTGTAAACCTCTGGACTTGTTCAAATGTAAGAGTTTTTGATTTTTTTTAAGGCCTATAACTTCCATTTTTCCGTTTGAAGAATGCTATTGCCTTGAAATATTTGCTTGTATCAACACTATTTTCAACGAGCGCGCTGAACTTCATCATTGAAAACTTGCTCCACAAAGTTGACAAGTTCCATATTTTTTATTTCTCTATTAGATAGGCTAAGAAAACGGTTTCGCTGAAATTTCCTTCGAAGTTTTTAAGTCTATACCAGCTAAGAAAATCAAAATATACCATGTCGTACTGCTGAGCCGATTTTTTTGATAAAAATTCAATTGAAGCTTCCTTTGCAACCTCTTCAATATCGTCAAGGACACACAATTCCTCACTACGGTTTTTCATTATGCAAGACATTAAACACCATCAAGAACTGTAAATGTGACTTCAAATAAGACGCTTGAGCGGTAAACAATACTGTTTGTTGGTAACCAGGTGATTCGGTGTCACCTGACACGGCTACTTCACAACAAATGCGATAACATGACAGTAATTAACTGGCATGAGATGTCAAATATTATAGAAATATTGAGTTTATCTATTTCACTGTGAAAACAGGACAGTTGTACAAAAAAATTTATATAATATTTGTGTTAAAACTAAGTTTTATTCTGTTCGTTAAATTGGTCAACTAGCTACACTCGTTTCGCAAACTTTTTCACTCATATCATGACTAGCTAATACGAACGTTTGAGAGGTGGTGAAGGTTGCGAGAGAATTAGAAAAAATATCAATATCTATTGATTTGGATATAGAGTTGTAAAATTTAAAATACATATTTAGGGAGAATTCAATCAATAATTAGTTTTACTTTGTTTTGTTTGAAATATGTATGTTAAACGACAATAAATTGCGTATAAAAACGCATTTCCAACATGATATAAAGATAAAATATAAAAAAAATCGTCACCTTCATCACTATGAATAATTTTAAGTAGTCCTCAGTCCAGCAGACATTTTTACATCTGCAAGTGAACCAGTTGGTGTTGTCAATATGAAGCCAAGTTGTAGACTATATTGTCTTATTCAATCAAAAAACAATCTCATCGAATATTATGAGTATACGTTGAAGAGAATAACTTTTGCCTGATTTCAACTAAGATTTTATTTATAACGACCGGTTTTGGTTTGTTGAACAATTTTCAAGTAAATTGATGCATTTTGGCAAAAAAGTCCTCAAATATACAATGATACAGTCAATGTGATTTTGTCACCAGAAATAAGAACCTGAAATGTTGGCTGGATTATTAATATCAAAACTAAAACAATAACTATTGCACTTTTATAACACATCTTTATTATTGTGTGGTTTGTTATTCGTAGATGTCGATATATAGCTGATTTTTCATCGAATAATATATGCTCACAGTATCCTAGATTGAAATTTTTGCCGGTCTGGCCTGTATAAGCTGTTGAACAGTCACAACATTCTAATCTACAGATACCAGATTTTTTCCACTTATCTTTTTTGAGAAGCTTTCCCGAACAGATTGCGTTAGTATATTTCTCAGCTTCTTTATATTCTTCAAGATTTAGATATATTTCGTTCCTGATTAATTTTTGGGAATCAATGAAGTCGCCCCGGAGCGCCAATAAATTTTTAATGTTGTTTTTATTTTATCGTTGTTTTATATTTATTACTTATTTTTGTGTCGTACTGGATGTTATTTTTTGAAATAATTTGATTAGGATTGGTCAGAATTGATCAGGATTGAACTATATCTAAATCATGAAGAACCTTAAAAAGCATAAGCTATTCGATGAAGCTCTTCGAAACAAAAACTATTTTTAAAAATTCAATATAATTACATCATCTACGAGTTGGAAAGAAAGGGGTTTTTCCTTCTTATTCGGAGGTTGCTCGTGTTCAATCTATCCTGACAGAGGGCAAGAAAAATCTTCCAAATAACTATGAACCAGTCGCTTTACTATCAATGGAATCAAAAGCATGGAAAATCCCGTGAACCACCAAATCTTCGAATATTTGGAAGGTAACATCTTGAGCGATCATCAATATGGTTTTCGAAAACTCAGATCAACAGACGACCTTTTATCGTATGTGAGCCATATTTGAAATAACGCAATCGAGAAACATGAAGAGTCGAAAACTGTTTTGCTGGATATTTCTAAAGACTTTGACCGTGTATGGCATGAGGGTTTGCTTGCCAAACTTCAATGCTATCGCTTGTCGAATCATCTTCAGCCTCCTGAACGGAAGCAGTCCCCAGGAATCCATATTGTCTCCCACCCTCTTTATTAAATTAAAACAAGAATCTCATATATTGCTCTGCTGACGACAAAGCACTTGTCTTGTCATTTCATTTGGATTCCAGGACATCCGCTGCGGATTCACATCTTCACCGACAGCAGGAGGTTGCAATCTTGATGTGGATCTAGAAGTTATTTCGAATTGGGGTCAAAATAACCAGATTCAATTCAATGCCACAAAAACCCAGGCATCGGTTTTCTCCAAAAAGATAAATTTTTCTGTAGTGCTCGTGTTTTGTCATTTTGAAAAATAATAATTCAAAAACATATTATTCAACGCAAAACCCAAAGGTGATAAGTGCAAAAATCTGGCATATACATACTAGAATGTGGTGACTGTTCGGTAGCTTATTAAGGCCAGAGAGGCAGAAATTTCAATGTGAAAATGTATCAACAGATCAAAATCATCTATATATGGACATCTACAAAAAACAAACCATTCAATATATAAAGAAAACATGAAAATGCTCTATACGTGCAATAAAGGAAGGGAGATGAATTCATTGGAACCGTTGAAAATAAATGAAAAGTAAAAAACCCCAATTTCAAAACCCTCAATGACTACCTAGAACTATGCAGCTATCCATTTTTGAATTTGTGAATTTTCACAACTACTTTAGGATTCATTGGTAATTGGAGAAATCCACAAGTAGGTCTTTGCATCATAAGTTGGTAATTTTCGTACGTTATGAAAATTAAACATTTGTTATTTCAGGTACATATTGCAGGTACCAGCAGTACATTGACTGTATCAGTGTATATTCAAGTAGGTACTTGTTGTCAAAATGTTACAGTTTATTTGAGAATGTTTCAACAAATCGAAACCGTTTGTTACTAATAGAAATAGGTAATCAATCAAACAAGTTCGGATATAATGAGAACAGCAATGTTCATATATCATACAGGGCTATTCACATTCGTTTCTGTACATTGGGATCTCGTAAACGATAAGAGATAGAGTGTCGGTTAAATTATGGCAAAATTTCGTATTTTAGAGACCTATTCAATGATGTGAAAAAATCGAATATTGCTCTTTCAATTCTGGAGACATACAGGAAAAACCAAAAAATCCCAAATTATTCTTTTGTCTATATCTTCTTTATATTGAAAACCTGTCCACATTTTGCTATTGGCACTTGATGTGGGCTATCAGAATATGTCCATGAATCTTTTATATAGGGTATCATCTAACTTGGGCCCATATTTGAATTTTTAAATACGGATCTGTATTTTTTGTTGTAGTTTTCAGATCGTAGACGTTCACTTCATACTGAGGAATTGAATTGTATTTTATATTTTGGAATGTTTCGGTAATAATTTTTAATAATTGAGTGAATCATTCCCTTATAAATTAAGGCCCTGGAAATTTGTTGACTGAGTTAAATAAAAACACAATAGCAACTTCCACGTCTCCCTATGTACCATAGAGTTTTTAGAGTTTTTTTTTTATTTTTAGGTACCTATTCATATTTTTTTATATTTCCATTGCTCTGAGCGTTTTCCACAATGAACTTCTACAATGAACAAATCTACAACAGAAATATATTATATGTATTTTGATGAGCAGAAAAAGAAATGATAGCAATAGTAACATCCGAAACGAACATTATAATTGTAATGAAAATTGAAATGAAGTAAATTTATACACAATATGTATATATTATATACATATTATATACATATTGGAGTCCTTCCATTTCGAAACAAATACTGGCCAATACAATGGCCTGCAAGATCACCATATCTTACTATTTTGGACTATTTTCTATGGGGGGCATTGAAAAAAAGAATTTACGCTGGCAAAGAGACGGAAAATGTGCAAGACTCAAGATTGAGGATTTTGAATGATTTCGTAACAATGCAGCAAATAAGTGTGTTGAGGGCAATTAATAATTTGAAAAACCGAGTTCAAAAATGTCTCGAATTGGAAGGACTCCAATTTCAACATGTATTGCGCCATTAATTTTTTTGTGAATAAAAATTACTTCATTTCAATTTTCATTACAATTATAGTGTTCGTTTCGGATGTTCTTACTGCTATCATTTCTTTTTCTGCTTACTAAAAGACATGTAATATATTTTTGATATGTAGATATGTTTCAGATAATCATAAAAGGTTTTTTTATTCGAAGTTCATCGTAGAAAACGCTCACAGCAATAAAAAAATGTGAATAGGTACCTAAGAATGGAAAAAAAACTCTCGAAGAACTCTACGGTACACAGGAAGACGTGAAAGTTATTATTGCGTTTTTATTTCATTCAGTCAACCAATTTCCAGGTTCGTAATTCAAAAGGGAATAATTCACACAATTATAATGAAATATTACCCAAACATCCAGAAATATAAAATTCAATTCAATTTCTCAGTATGAAGTGAATATCGACGATACAAAAAATTGAACAAAAAATACGGCTCCGTCCGTATTTAAAAATTTAAAGATGGGGGTGGCCCAAGTCAGATAGCACCCTGTATAAAAATTCATGGACATATTCTGATAGCCCACATCAAGTGCCAATAGCAAAACGTAGACAGATTTTCAATATGTTCCTTGAATAAAGAAGATATAGGCAAAAATATAATTTGCGATTTTTTTGTTTTTCCTGTATATCTCCAGAACCAAAAGGGCTATATTCGTTTTTTCACATCATTGAATAGATCTCTGAAATACGCAACTTTGCCTCATTTTAACCGACACTCTATCTCTTATCGTTTACGAGATCCCCATGTACAGAAACGAATTTGAATGGCCCTGTATACAAATACACAAGAAGAATATTTCAGTGACGTTTCTGATATTAGTTCAGCTCAAAATCGAAAACTGAAATGAGAAATGAAATGTAGAAAAGTGAAAGATCCGATACAGTGATGGAAGATAAGTTCATTAGGATCAACTATAAAGATAACTGCAATGTAACGTAAGTACTAGTAGAAAAAATCAACTATTCAGCGAGAAAATGAAAGCCTACGATCCAAATATGGATGATAACGAATAACTTTCAACATTTCAGAACAACATTCAAATATGAAAAGTATTTATGAGATTACTAATATGAGATTACTTTAAAAAGTAGTAATTCATAGAATTGGTTCCATCTATTTTTAAAATTAACCTTCACAACAAAAAAGTGTCACGAGTCATATTCCCAGTCAATGATTATCAACCCAATGGAAAATAAAAATAAAAATACACTTGGCGTCAAAAATCTTTATACCCCTTGCGTTTAGGGTGGACCAAGGTACTATTTCATGCTTACAGGCCATGTAGAGGAGTGGATCTGAATTTATGTTAAGTTCCCAGGCTCTATTGAACACCATTCTGTCATGAATACATCCCAAATATGAAAATCCACGACCTCCTAGTTATCGAAGAATGTATAACACTGGACCTAGTCCATTTAACTACTCCAAAAGGGCAGTTTTTGCTATATTTACCTCTGGTAGAAATGTTGTTGCCATCTAAGAGCTCACATCCTTTTTTATTCTCACATACTCGTTGAATACTGGGTCAACTGCTGAGAGTAGGTATTCGTGAATATAAAATGCCGGTAAATAACTTTAAGCACGAATTCAAGAATGGGTTCGATCTGTAATTATTTGGAATATACAAAGCTGCACTTTTAAGAATGACAATAAAATAATATTATGATAATCCTATATTTTAAAAAACATAGGGACACAGAGAGATGACTATTAAAAATATTAGAAAGTGTCTGCTTGATGTAGCCGATATACATAAGTTCAATATTATTTTCAGGCCCGTAACTTTCAAAGCTCTTTACGAGTTTGTCGACTTACACATGGATGGGGACCCTTTGAATGACAGTCCGTGCTCTAGAAAATTTGGCAACAGTGTTATCGCTGATAGCGATTTGCAACAGAAGTTCAGATCTCCGAGAGACACATTTCTTTATGGGAGAGGAGGAGCCAAGAATATCAGGTAAATGTATTCTCATAAGTTTGAACGAGTGGTTTGACATGAAGAAATATATCTTAGAAAGGGGGTCATCTATGTGAAGGGCCACGGCGAAAAAGAAATGAGGGAATCCAAAAGGAAAATAACAAGGTTGTGTAAAGGGTTTTGCGGTTTCACGAGGTAAAACTGATAATTGCTCCCTAATAGGATATATACATTACTATGTTGGTTCATTAGGTACTCGAATTTGGTTTGAATCATATTGGAATTGTTCAGAAGTTATTTCCCCAGTCCCCAGTCAGAATATTTTTTTCAAATTAAGTGTGTTTGCAAATCTTTAGGCGTATTTTGTTTGAATAATTTTGATGTCAAATGGTCCTCTTATTTACGTACAGATCCAGCACTAGGTGTCATCCTTAAGGGTGTCGCCACACCGACGCTAATTTTCAATTTCTTTTTGGATTTTGCATCAAATTCTAAAGTCAAACATATAGCACATTCGTAGTTTTTCAATATGTGAATATGTGATTACTAATAAAAAAAGGCAATTTTATTGCATATTATAAAGAGGGCCATGAATAAGTCAAAATAAATGCAGTAATACGAGTTTGATAAAATTAATCTATCAGTTATAATTGCATTGCCTGTTGTGTGTTTCTGTAAAATCGCAAACCATATAAACTAAAATAAATGTTTCAAATTACAAAATAATATTTTACTTTGACGATAACTCGACCAACATGATAATAAGGAAAGCAATTAGTGATAACATGAATCATTTTAGTAAGTGTTCGAACTGCCTCCCTTCACGTAGATACACATATCACATCTTTTTAGTAATTTTCGATTCATGACAGCTGAAAGCGTCTCCCGCGATATGGAAGCACAAGAATGTGTGACAATTATGTTTTTTTATTTTACCGTTGTTATGGAAACGGCTTTTATTACTCCATAATATTTTGTTCAGAAACTGATCATCATGAATACGTGTTGACAACCATGCAATGAAGTTAATCTTATATCAACATCTAAATATGGCTATGGTTATCAAAAATAAAACGTAAAGATTATTACCTGGAGGTATTTCTTGAACCAAATGTATTTTGTATGGATGGAATTTGTTTTTTGACAAAAAACGTTGTATTGACGATTTCGAAATATCACATTCTATTGATGCTACTGCTATGTGGTTCCAATATCATTTGAGCTAGCACTGCAACAGTGAAAATTCTCATCTGCAGGCGTTTTTTGTTTTTTTTTTAGTTTCCGTTCATCAAAATATTTTTTTGTGCCAAAGATTTGGCTGAGCTATGAATATTTTGTCTGACGGTAATTTTCTGACGGGATACCGATTGGCGTTTATACTCACTACTCCATACTTCTTCTTGAATACATATCGAACAACAACAAATACAACATTTTTCAATGCCACGAAAAACCAACAGAAAACTGAATACACTTTCGTTAAACTTGACGGGTTTTCTGACAGATCGATACATACGTTATTGCATTTATTTTGACTTACTCATATCCCTCTTCATAATATGCAACAAAATTGCTTTATTTCATCAGTATTCAAGGGAAACTACAAGTGTGCTACATAGCTGAATTCAGAATTTTATGCAGAATACCAAAAAAAAAATCACTATACCGAGTGACCAAGTATCAAGCGAAATATGACACTTCTGATCTGACCACAAACGCGCATCTAATTTTTATATTTGAAATAAAAAGAATGTATTTTTTTGGAAATTACGATTAGGTATAGAATTACCTTTCCAATGATATGTCACAATCATACTTCCAATCCACAATCTGCTAATATGATTGAGATTTTATAAAAATTATTTGATGTATTCCCCTCGTAACGGAACATTTTCATGGAAGTATGCTATGGAAGATTGAACAGTATAGTGTAAATAACAATAATTCGTAGCCAAACTTTTTACACAGTAAGTTTTATGAAGACTAACTATTTTGACAATTTTAGTTTTTCTCCATTTTTCAACATCAATACAATCATTTCTTTTAAATGCTAACTTAGAAATGGTTGAAGTTGGTTAAAAACTCCAATATATATTGAAATACAAAACATGAAAGAACATACATTTTTTTGTTTCCTATTTATTTTTAAGAAGATGATTTCCATGGTATAGGTTCCTACCTACATTTCTATTGAACCTTTCAACTTCATGTTAGTTGGCTATGGAATTAAATTTGTTCTGAATTTTCTAAGATCATTTGTGAAATGGACAACTACTACCGATTTACCCAAACTGAAAAAGTTGATATGCTGTTGATTTATGGGGAAGCAAGGAAAATTATCGAAATAAATATTTTGTTGCGTTCCATTTTGCAGTTTCGAAAATAATACCAGGCCTTTAGAAGAAATTCATTTTCATAGCCAATTGAGATGAAGTTGAAAGGTTCAATAAAAATGTAGGTATAGCATAAAAATTATCTTCGTAAAAAAGTAAATAGAAAACAAAAATATGGAGGTTTTTTCATATTTTGTATTTCAATATGTATTGGAGTTCCTAACAACTTTGAAAAGAAATGAGTTGATGTTGAAAAATGGAGAAAATCTAAAATTGTAAAAATAGTCAGTCTGCATAAAACTCATTGTGTAAAAAGTTTGGCCATGAATTATTGTTTATCTACACGATATTGTTCAATCATTCATAGTATAATTTCATACATAATCCAAAAAGTTATTTTTTATAAAATCTAAATTATATAGGCAGATTGTGAATTGGAAGTATGATTGTGACATTTCGATGGAAAGGTACGTCTATACCAAATCGTAATTTGAAAAAAATTATATACTTTCTATTTGAATTATAAAAATTGGATGCGCTTCCGGTCAAACCGGAGGTGTCATATTTGGTTTGATACTTAACAAATTGTACGTACATTCATAACTTCAAATCGAACTTTCAAATGTGAAACATGCATATGAATTTGTAACAATATTTTCTAGCTTTCAGGAAAGTTGTCAACTGATAAATCTTATCTATTTTCAGTTGTGTTTACCGCTTCGAAGTCAACAAAGGCGAAAAAATAAAAATCACCCTGACCGAAATGACGATCCGAAACCGTAATTGCCAAACTAGGATAAGCAAGGACACCAATCGGCTGGAGTGTTTTGGTAATACATCAGCCACCCTCAGATTCTACGAAGTACCTTGGATGGACGTTCCCGGAATTCCTAAGGACTGCCTTTGCTCAGTTGACAAGAACAAGCTTCTACCTTTCACATTTACTTCTACATCGAATGTGGTAGAGCTAAGATTCAATGTACTCGCTATGAATGCTTCAGATGATTTTGAAACGCTTTTCTTTGAAGGAACTTGGAAATTCATCAAGACGCCGGGGTGTACGAAGAATATGCGATTGAGTGGACCCAGTGGAACAATCATTTTTGCTTACCCGGTTCCAGAAGATGAGGTAAATTTTATTTCAACCTATATTTGATAAACAACTCTGCTGTACTCTAAATTCCTGATTCGGTCCCCAGCGGAGCAGGCACAAAGTATATTATGCTGCTGTTTCATGGTGCAAGATTTCCAACTTGATATCCGGGACAGCATTCCCATATGAGAGTTTTTGCACGTCAGCTATACCTGAAGACGCCTTAGATTCAACCGTGCAGAGCTTTTTCGCCTCTGGTTTTGGTGAATCAGCGCTTAAGTGCAAACGTTTGCTAATCTGCTCATGGTAGGTTTGTTCCTCCACCTGTGAAAGATTCTGCGTACGCCGCTCAAGAATTTGGTGCAAAACGGTTTCATACGGTACCCCGCTCTTGAGGAGATGACTCAGTCGTTTGCTGGCTGCACCACCAAACCTTTTTTTTAGGTTCAGTTATTGGATCAGCAGTTGGAGAGTTGAGAAGCTCTCGCTCCTGAATGAAATTTACAGGGAGGTCAGTTGGAGTCGTACGCTCGACATCCATCTCCTCTGTAGACTCAGCGTCAGAAAGAATTTCTAAGTTCACTCTATCCATAAAAGTCCCACGAATAGCCAGGGAAATGAAATCAATCACGGCAAAGCTCCACATTACCGTGACAAGGCGATGCTACGACAAGAGGGCGCCCGGTATTTCGAAGGTTCCGTAGAGACAGCTGTTAGGCTCAGTATCATTCATCCTCTCGATACGGAAACACACACCTTAGGATTAAGCCATCGTTGGGATGCCTTTCAGTTAGGAAATAACAGAACCACGAGTGATTCTGTCATTCCCGTATCCAGCAGTGCTACGTGGAATCAGGCATCCGATGGCCGCATTGCTCAACCCCCACATCCCAAGCCAATGTTCTCACTAAAAACAGCATGCACAGTGGTTTAGGCAGTGATAGATGAACAAAGACTGCCAACCCGCCAACTCAGAGTAGTACATATAATGATATAAAAAAAGTACCACCCTCACGGCTGTCTGTCTTTACGCGATAAACTCAAAAACTACCGTGTGATTTTCATATAGTTTTCAGTAATGAAATCAGAAGATTCGAAGGAAGAAATTGCTTTGGTTTCGTTCTACATAGTGAACATGTACATAGTATTATTATAACTATGAAGTTAGAAGTTATATTGATAGATTGATTTATAACAACACTTTTTGAGTAACTACTCATTTCTATTACAGCATATTCATTAGAAAAACAATCACAATTGTCACACTCCAAATTCAAAAAAAAATTGTTTTCATCGGTACATCTTCTACACTGAAACACATTTTGTCGAACGGATTTTGGTGGTATTCTAGAAAAATTACTGAAAAAAGTAAAAAACCGGTACATATTCTCATTACATCGACTTCTCACGGAAGCTGAATGACTGTTCTATTGAAAACACCCCTGCAAGGGTCACAATCTGCCTTCTCCCCAGCGTCGACTGTCGATCTCCCCCCTTTGCCTCCTCCCGGGTTGATGCCCTGAGTTGAGATCTTTCCCACACGGTTACTGTGTGCAGAACATCCTATCTCGTCCATCCACACCCGTTCCTCCGGAGCGGTCCTCAACTTACTGATGGGCACTTCAGCAAGATTGACCTTCTGACCTTCTTTGGTCGAAAGTCAGCCTCTAGGTGCTTTTAATTTCTGATCTAATGTATTGTTTTATCTTGACTTTCCTAACTAAATTTTTGCATGGAGTCCCCAAAAACCAACCGGATACTATTGTTTTAAAAAAGAGATCGCGGTCGAGTGTTTCTCGTTGAACCTGAAGGAAGTGTTTGTTATCTATTATAAAAAGTTTTATACTTGGCGGAAACGCCTGACAGCGACTCTCGTAGGTGGTCGTTGGTTCTGCTTAGCCTGTCGGTCCACCGGTTCTGGTTTGGTATTTATGTCACTGGACGAGTGGAGAGCAAACCGGTAGTGGGAATGATGATGGAGTTAGTAGTAGAAACGGATTTATGACTTGCAGACGCGGGATATGTTGTAAAATAATATTTGTAAATCATCACTTTTGTTAAGGCAGTTGGGACGTGTTTCGATTCCAATAGATTTGTGTATTATCCTAGCCTGGAGATTTTTCTCGATGGCAATGGTTTTGGTGTTTGGTTTGGTGTTTGTACGACCTGTTTCAAGATTATGTCCGAAGAGGAATGAGGCTGGATCTTTTTTACGAATAGCAGGCTCATGTGCATAGGCTCTTTTGGAGACTCTTCTGTTGGTCTCGCCGATGTAAGTTCTGGAGCAGGTAGAACATGCTATTTTCTATATAACCTGTGCCTCATTAGGTATTCGATGTTCATGAAAAATTGTAAATTTGATTTTTGGCTGTGAATATAGTGTTTTTATATCGTGTCTTTTCAGAATTCGACTCACTTTATAGATTACTGAATATAAGGAAGGAAAGCTTTTGGGTGGTTCGTTTGGAATACGTGTTTTCTGAAGTTGATTGGATCTTTGTATTTGAGATTTAGGTTCATCCATTTCTTTGGATCAATTGTAGGTATCAGTAAGGAAATGAGGGAATTAAGAATTAGGAACGGAACAGTATGTTGAAAGAAATTATTGGATTTTGGATGAAAACGTCCAGTAATGGAAGTGAGTTGTTATTTTTGACTTCTATTGTAAATTTTAGGTCGGACTGTCAAGAGTTGATGTTGGTCAGGAGTATATGGAGACTTTCAAATTCATGAGGTCATATAACAAAGACGACATCTACGTATTGGAGCCAACACGCAAGTTTGAAGTCAGAGTGGGAAACCAAAGGGGGTCCTTTCACTTGTTGGTGAAATTTGCCCTGGAAAAAGAAATAGGTGCTTGACATGCAGTGGCTGATGAGGTTGAGAGTGTCTTGGGAAATTTGGTGTTTGATTTTGATGATGAAAAGGTTTGGGATAGTGGGATATTCGTGAGGAGGGATACTACGTCGAAGCTGACAAGGTCAGCGGTCAGTAGTATGTTGTCGTTGAGTTCGGCTTGAACCATATCTGGAGTCTCCAGACGTTTGGTCGTTTGGTATAAGATTTGACTTAATCACTTGTCTGTCCTCTTCTCTTCTAAACAAAACAGTTTTTTCAATATTTGTGTATCCTCAAGATTAATTAAATATGAAAATATCGCGTTGACAACGAAAATATTCCAAATAATTAACACCTTGAACTCAAAAACTCGGATAACTTTATAAACAATGAATAACAAATTTTAGAATATAATATTTATGAAAAATTGTCAAATACAGAGTAATGATAACAAGTATTTGAGTTTTTCGTTCATATTTTCAAAAAACATTATTCAGCCATCTGAATCTCCATTCGTTAAATAAATTTTCATTATTCCACCAAGTGTTCATGAAATTTTCGGATTCTCCAATAAGAGCTGCTGTTAGGTCAAATTTACTATTCGGAATTTTCATATAAATGTGTTCTTTTATTGCTACATATTCTATATATTTTCTATCGAAAATACGCTGCTTGAATTTCATTTTCTTTATATGTCTCAAAACAACACTTCAATTCTTTTCCATTCGAATGAAAAGATAAAATATTCAGATCAAGTGGCGAAACTTGAAAGTTGGGGGAACAAAGCTGGAGTCTGTTTAAATTGTCTTTAATCGAATGTACTTGTTCTCTTTGCAATTTACTGGATTCTCGAGTACCCATATTACATTGTAGATTGAAACCAATTGACAATTATTATCTAAAACTGGAAAATTATTTCAAATTGCATGATAACATAGTTCATTCAGTATTGTCTGAGAGTAACAGAATTTCAAAAATGCAAACATGTCGCTACCTCAAAGAAATCAACATTGTCGTCTCAAGCAAATAGCACTGCAATTCACCCACAAAATCATTGATATATGTCTCTTCTCTATATCCCTTGAGGACACCGCTAACGAGCCATTAACATGGGGATATACGACAAAGAACGCAAAAACACCGACAAAGAATGCGGAAATGAGAAAAGAAACGCTCGAAGTTTTTCCGGTATTACGTTTAAGATAATATTAATAGGCGTCGGACTAGGGGTATTGATATAAATTTTCCATTGATATATTCTGCATGATGAGAAGATAATTGAAATATGGTGAAAACTAATTTTGTTTGAATATTTCATTTTGGGAAGGACAATTTATATTTGAAATAATTTTTTATTATTTAGAATTGTTACATTCTACAGATCTATCAAATAATCATAATATTAAATTCACAAATAAATACAAATGTAGAAAGGGCAAAAAGTTACTGCATTTGATGAATTAGCTTTCTTTAAAAATTTTTGCATATTAAAAGAAATATGTATCATCTGGTGACGTTTCGAAGACTATCCATTTTCTTTATCCAACCTATTTAAATCAAAACATTATAATTTGTATTTATGATTCGTCTTTTGATGTAAATAAATTTGATAT
>WOGN01002320.1:0-16995 GCA_015342105.1 Leptinotarsa texana
CACGGTGTGGGGAGCGGTCATTGGTTGATAATGCTGGCGCGCCCTCCCGAATGTATCGGGGCTTCGGAGGATAGGGCCTGACCAGCGCACACTACGGTGGGAAAAAATAATAATAATAATCATGAGCATGAGCTCATCTTGCATTTTCTCAGATGTCTTATGGTACCCGACAAAATAGTGAGATGCATTGAAAAACTGATATATACCACTTTGGCGAACTCGCTTCACTATAATATCTGGTCAAGCAAGAGTTCAAACAGGGTGGGTCACTTTTATAAGGGGTGTATTTCAGGGTGATTTCCTCAGTCCCCTTCTCTTCTGTATCTCACTATTGCCATTATCCGTTGCGCTCAGAAATACTCGAGGGTATAAGTGTGGCACCTCCGGAAACCGGAGGCACAAGGTCACACCTATTTGTTTTATATGGATGATCTTAAACTTTATACCCTGAAGAGAAGGAACTCCATCAGTACTTGAGGGTGGTGGAAGAGTACACGCATGCTATCGGCATGAAACCAATGTGCAATGGTCCGTCTCGAAAGAGGACGATGCGGAAACTACAGAGAGGATGTGCAGCTCGTAGATGGAAGTATCCTACACTATCTGGATGCCGGAGAGACGTATACTCACCTCGGGGTGAAATAACGCCACTCACAAGTGGTAACAACAGTGAAACACTCTCTTCGCGGCAAGTATCAGCACAAACTTTTACAGATCTGGTCATCGGAACTGTCGTGAAAGAACAAAGTTGCTGCAACAAATATGCTTGCCGTTCCAATCTTACGCTACTCGTTTGTATAAGTGAAGTGGACTCGTGAGGAGCTTTATCAACTCGACGTGAAGACCCGAAAAATGATGCATCTCTATAGGAGTTTGCATCCAAATCGTCCGTTCCACGATTGTATTCCCCCCAACAACAGGGGCAACAACAGGGGGCCATGGACTTTTGAATTTGGAGTGTCTACATGACAAAATGGTACTGGATACAGCCTGTAAAGTCGTCAGGAGTTCGGATCCCCTTCTCTGCATGCTCCATGACCATGAAAGAGCAGGAATTGGAGCATTTCTCTTCAGGGCAGCTGCCCGAGCAGCTGATGAACCCGGTATAGTTTTCAACACTGAACGGGGTGACCACAACTCTGTCACCGAGTTGGAACCCGTTCAGCAAAAAGCTCAGATAAAATCCGCAGAAGCCACCTTACTTCTGCGAAAACACAAGGATAAGCCAATGCATGGAGTTTTCTCCAATAACATTGAAGACCTTGGCTTATCAAAGTACCTGACGTTCGCTTTTCTCAGGTCGAGCGGGCTGAAGTGGGAAACTGAGGGGTTCATCATGGCTTGCCAGGATGGTGTCTTCAACATCTTAGTCTATCGCAGTCGCGTAGAGGTTCCTTACACAAGGTGCAGGGCCTGCCGCGAGGCGCCCGAAACCCTAATGCACTTGCTATCCGCATGTCCAGCATATGCGGTCTCGGCCTATATCCATCGACATAACGCAGCCCTCAGAGTGCTATATTACCATCTACGGCACTCTTACGGTATTGACGAGACACCGGTGTTGCCCTACGCTCCGGGGGATATTGAATCCGTTGTGGGAAACTAGAAGTGCCGAATTTATTGAAACTATTTGTTCTCCACTCATACAAGCTAATAAGCCTGATGTAGTCTTTCTCGACCACCAGAGCAAAACGCTATTTATCGTGGAGTTTTCAGCTCCTGGCTAGACGAATATCGTCAAAAAAGAGGAGGAAAATAGATAAAATATCGAGATTTTCTCTTCGAACTCCGCAGACTATTCAGATGTTCTGATTATTGGAGTCCTTGGTGGAATGATGTCCTGTCTACTCTCGAATCTTAAAATCATACCGGCGCTTGCCGCACTAAGGCAGAAATCTTAGCCGCACAGATGCAGAAGGCTGTCATTCTTGGCTCACTACGCTTGCTCAGGGCACATGATTCCTGAACCCAATGATCACTTATCCCACGGTGTGGGGAGTGATCATTGGTTGATAATGCTGGCGCGCCATCCCGAATGTATCGGGGCTTCGGGAGATAGGGCCTGACCAGCGCACACTTCAAAAGTGTTAAGAACATTTTCTCTAGGACAAAACACAAGAACTAAAAGAAAATTTACAAGGCGCTCTCAGAGCGGTGCATGTGCAAGAGTATCGATTCACTTTGGATGTGAATCACTGGAGATTAATCGTTCTCAGAAAGTTTATTTTACATAAACGCAGTTCTAACAGTCATCTACAAAACGCTTGATCAGAGGAATGTGAAAAGATAGTTTTGGAATGCCTTCATCAAGAAACTTATCTAAAACATAATTGGATGAAATGGACAATAGTTTTGAACCCATTCGATTGCCAAATATTTTTTATTATAATTTATCATTAAATACAAATCATCAAATCAAAACGACCAGTTTAGGTAGACTCACTTATATTCAGTTATACACGCTATCTTTATGAATGCTCAGAATCAACTGACTAATATATATGTATCATACTATCCAGTCATTCGAGTTAAGATATGATTCGTATTCGCAACGTTTTCATTACATAGTCATATTAGAATAAAATGATAATCTAAAATACAGGGTCATTCTTATTCAATGTTTTATTGATAAACCCAATACTTCCACTCAAAAAAATATTGAATTGAAATAATTCTTAAGTCCTAATGTAAACCAATTGCCATTCTTATTTCTGCAAACTCTGGTCCTGGTAAAGGTTTGTTGGCCAAACATATGCAACCGGTATTATCCTCAAATATAACAATTGGTTTCAAAAAATAAGACTAATAACTACTTAAAAGTGATTTTAACCAGATAGCTTCCCTTACTGTTTTAAAAAGAGCCATATATTCAGCTTCACTGGATGAAGCGGCAACTGTAACTTGTTTCCTAGTATTCCACGATATTGTTCAATTATCAATTGCATTGAACAAGTATCCTGTCGTACTTTTTCTATCAGTTTCCTTGTTGCCCCAATGAGAATCTACATATCCAATAATCAGACTGACATAATCGCATTCAAAATATGTTAATTTAATTTCAATTGTACTTTTTTTGTATATAATACTCTTTTGAGACATTTCCAAAGTTCATGATTATTTTCACTTCCAAAAAAAATATTAATTGCCAAACACAAATCTGAACGAGTGCATATCATTGCATACATGAGTTGACCAATTGAGTTTCTACATGGTGCATCATAATTTTCATCAATATTTAAAAGATCGTAATTCAATTCAGTTTCCAGAGGTAAATTCACCTTATTACAATGAGTTATGTTATATTTGATCAAAATTGAATTCAGGTAAGAACTTTGATCTAAACTAATTTTGTTATCGTGTCTCTCGATTCTTATTCCTAAAAATATTTTAGGAATGTTTGATAGGTGTACCATGCGAAATATATTCATCAGATATAGTTCGAAATTATTTATTACTTCTATGTATTTTGTAGATATCACTAAATCATCTACATGTAAAACAACATATATATTTTTTGGGAAAGAGAGTTTTTGACTTTCTACTACTCCATATTGATACAAAAATAAGGATGAGGGAATCTTCCAAAGAAAGGAAGGAAGCTATCAATTTGAAAATAAGTAACTCTATACATGGATGTGTAGATCATGCAAAGGAGTAACTTTCAGACACAAACTGAAAGAAAGTCCTCCTGAAACAGCTACTTTCATATAAACATTGAATTACACGAAAGAAAAAATTTGTTTCGAAACAAATACTTCTATATGAACACTGAATTATACAGAAGGTACTTTTCTCTACTCAGTTTGTATTTCAAATATTCGTTGTGAAATAAAAATCAGATATCATTCACATGAGTTCTACTTTAAATGAATGGTAACATATTGCACTTACATGGAACACTGTCATCCTCACTGGTATACATCGATGTTTCGCCTTGAGACACTTGCCCTAAGGCTCTTCAGTACATATATATTTTTATTTATATTTCCTTTATCCAATATATAAAGACAACGGCCTACTTGGAAATTTTTGAAACCCTTTTCTTTCAAAATATGGTCAAAACGTTCGAACTAACACCGCAAGGATTGTTTTAAGCCTGATAGAGATTTTTTCAGTTCACAAATGTGATCTCTTTCGGCTATAACTCCTTCAGGAACTTTTATATAAATATCCTCTTTCAATTTCAATTTGCCATTGAGGAAAGCAGTTTTTTCATCTATGTCGTGGATACTGCTTTTATTCCATGTTGGGATGCATTCGTGTCCAGTATAAACAATATCTCCTTCTTTGGGTATGCCAGACTGGCAGCAAACGCATGCTGGCAAGGTCCAAGGAAGCAACTTACGTGGTGCTTCCTTTTCGGCTTTGGACATTCTTGCACTGCCTTGATTTTCTCTGGATCAATTTCAATCCCCTTTGAGGATACGTGTCCCAAGAAATTCACGTTTTCCTGGAAGAGGCAGCATTTCTTGGGATTGATTTGACAGAAGTGCATCAAAACTTTTTCCGGTGACTATAATATTATCAACATAGACCAAGTATGTTTTTCATATGAGTCCTCTCAACAAGTCCTTCAAGCGTTCAAATGTTGAAGGTGCATTGCATAATTCGTACGGCATAAACTTGAACTGGTATACTCCATTGCCAACGGAAAAAGCAGTCTTCTCTCTATCCTCGGGGTGAACGGCCACCTGCCAATATCTGCTTTTCAGATATAATGTTGAGAACTATCTGCATTCAGCCAAGATGTTCAGGGTATTATGTATTCTGGGGAGAGGTGACTCTCCTTTCTGGTGACATCATTGAACCTCCTATAGTCTACGCAAAATCTCGTCGATCCGTCTTTCTTAGTCATCAACATAACAAGTGACGATGGGGAATGTTCGATTCCTCGATTACTCCTTTCTCCAACATGTCCTTAACAATGAATGAAGCGCCATCCTTGTGAAGGGAAGTCGTCTTAGTGGTTGGCATATGGGCTTGGCATGACCAGTATCGATCCGAACTGAATCCGTTCGACCAATGATTTTCTATTTCTACGAATCGGGGGCCTCGCATAGTTTTCCTTCCTGAAAGAGTACTTTTGCGGCATGTTGAGCACGCTGTAGAGGGACTTCTTCCTCGAATCTAGCAATTCTTATAATCGATTCGCAGATGCCTATTACTTGCTCTTTCTTGAAGACTCACCCTGTTATTATTGGATCTGGATGATCTGATTCCTATCATTCACAAGGGATCTGGCCATGGAAATTCCTGCTTCGGAGCCATTAGATGGCGCACGCCTCCAATTCCAGTAATTTCCGCTTGAATGATTTTCTTGGTGTTGGGAAAGATTTTGGAATATTCCAGTACATTTATCTTGGCACTTTCATGAGGCTGAGAGGGCACGTTGAGTAGAATGTCCTCGTTTCCGACTTTCAACAGTCTGTTCATTATGTGCACTACAAATCCGTAGAGGGACATGATATACAGTCCCAAAATTAATTTATTGATGATGTTGGCCACTAGTACCTTTGTTTCTATTTCGCAATTTCCAATCCTATGTTTCACTTCAGCTCCCCCATAGAGTGTCAAACTATCTCCAATGTCTGTTTCCAGAACAGATACTACTGATAACCCATTCAGTCTGCTGCTGTTGGAAATTTCGGCTCTCATTACTGACTTTGTTGCTTCAGTATCGATGATGAAAAGGCACAGGTAATTATTCAAAAATCCATCGACAATTAAGTTGTTACTGTTACGTCCTATCATGGAAATGGAATACCTGGGGGCTTGGGATGCAGCAGCCAATGCACGTCTTCCAACGGTGGCTAAATTTAGTTTTTCCAATTTCCGACTCTCCAGTTCGGGTTATCTCGAACGCCAGTCTCTTCTTTCGTCGGATGCTGGATATGTTTGACATTCCTACCTCAAATATTATTCCCTGCCGCAGTTATAGCATTTAGGTCGACCTCTTGTGCTAGATGTAATTCCATTCATGAAACTTTTCTTTAGAAGTTCGTCTAGACCTACCATGAGTCGATATGTTCCTTCTTCTTCATTTTCATTGATGATCCTCGTTAGACGTTGTTGTCATGAAGCATTTTTGGAGCTTTAAATCATAAGGGATGCATGATGACTTCATTTAATTTTTACTGATGCTTCATAATCTTTCTGCTTATCCACTAGAATTTTTTTTTTGATTTCGAAGGCCTTTTCTCGTAGTGCCAGTATGAGAGCTGTTGCTTTTCCTTCATTTTTCCACCCATAATTTTTCCGAGCGGTCTTAAATTGTCTGAGATGAATTTATCGTAAGTGGAAGTTTCAATAAAACTACTACTAGAAAGGAGAGATATCGTTTCCGATTTCCAGTATTCCACAGCAATCCTCTTCGGCTCCGGTAATTCTTTCCGAAGTTTTCGAAAAACCTCTTTAAATGTTTTGTCGACTCCTTTGAACCTTTTGTCGACTCCTTCAAGCTTCTATCTAAATTCCCTCCCTACTTCTTCAAGTTTGTCATCGACTAATTTTTCCAATCCCTCCTTTGTTTCCTCAAATGCTTTTCCAAATTCTTCCTGAATAAATATTTGTACTTCTCATTTACTCACTTCAAATCTTTCAATAACTGAAGGTACATCTGATTGTCTTTTTCTTGTTTCATCTAAATTCTTTGTTTTCACCACACCAATAATTGATTACACTGAACAATAATCAAACATAACTGTATTTCACTGTTAATACAACGAAACTCTTTAACTAAAACTTTAGCTATCAATTATTCAGGGCCTAAAGTTTACAAGTCATTATCACAGGGTATACAAAATGAACCAAATGAAACAAATTCGAAATTCAATTGAAAATCTTGTTACTGAATACACCTCGTAAAGAAATAAGTACTATTATTGAAAATGTATGACCTCGCGATATTTACATCCAATACGTTTCGTTAATATATTATTATGTATCTCTCATACCATGGACCTTGTAATTGACTCTGCTTGTTTTTTATATGCTTTTCACAAAACTGAACTATTACTATTAGTATTACGTTATGTCAATGCTCACTAACAGGTGGAATTCCACCTCGTGAGTTAAATCTCCAATTATTCACCATATTATTACTAGACATCTCATCTGTTTTATGTATTTGTATGTGAATACATTATTAGATTATTTGAATTTGAATTCAAATATCTATCACCTTATTACATAGCTCTGCGTACCGCACTGTCACTGAAATTTGACTATCTCGATAGGTGAGTGGATCGCGTTTATATTTGACAATCGAAGGCGGTAGAAAATTCATCGGAATTCCATGGAAGCCGGTGGAATTATTCTCGCCACATCTAGAATGGCAGCGAACATCGAACATCCAAAACATCGGTCGCACTGCGTTCTTAGCCACGTCACTACCAGAGGCGGAATGATTTTGAGGCTATCACTCGGCTAGATGAATTCTAAATACGATTCATAACACAGTATTTTCATACATACATGTAAAAATTGAAAGATTATTCACTTGTATTATTATTATTATAGTTTCTCGAAGTTTCTCAAATTTTTTATTTTCGATTCATTGCTCAAAGTAGGATAGTACAAACATTATATCTGTTGGAAATACCAAAACTAGATGGTTGTTTTTAAAGTGGTTAACTATCTCAACCTTTTTTCTTCCCTTTTCGGACGATATTCGTCTCAGCAAGAGCAAATATCATCATGATCTGATGATCGAGAAGAATTACATTAGAAGCATGAACTTTAATGAGCCTGAGGGTTGGGAATTATTAGTTTCAATAAATTCCGTACTTCTCATTCTCCACAACGGATTCAATTGCGTTTGAGGGTGAAGTGCCGTAACAACCAGTATGACACATTTAACTAACTGTAGGTTCATTAGTTCAGCCACCAACAAAAATTCTGAAAATTTTCTTACGACTGAAATTCGAGTAATTGCAGTGAGCGGTGCCCACTGCGCGAAGAATCGTAAAAATAAACCTCTCATGCTTTGAAAAAATTACAAAAGAATTATTATCATTTTTGTCATATGAAAAAATACGCCATCGAGGTAAACCCTAATGTAATTGAAAATTTTTGTTTAATTTTCTTATAAATTTTTATGGATCATAATAATTTTTAGGCGGTACTAAAAAAGTTACCAATTTGATAAAGATAACATGGAATAATAACAATTTTACTATAAAAGCAGTGGTAATTTTTCTCTTTCCAAACATAACCCATAAACTATCTAGTGATAATGTTTCTCAAAATAATTGTTTTCATCACATACAGTCTAACTTTAGAAGTAACATGTGAAGGAGGTAAGCTGATGTGATTTCATTTAGGTGTAATACATGAATTGAATTAAGGTATATTCATGGCTAAACCGTATTGATGGTGGACAATAATCTAGGTGTCTACGGCTTGCATTTCTTAGAGTGCTTTGCCCATGAATCTTTTCTGTTTTGCTTTTTCATGAGATAAAGAAGTATATTGAGAATTTCAATAAACGTGTAACACAAAGTGAAATTTCTGCCAAGTAAAATATTCTTTGTTTTCATTCGGTCGGACAAAATCCGGTTGGTTAGCGAGAGTCGTTATTCTACTCATTCAACTCACTGGTTTGTTAACGTTGCAGTTGGTTCGAATCCAACTTTCAGATTTTTTATTTTCACTGCACACGACTGACACGTGCTAGAAACTCCTGTAGAAGTATCCGCAGGGAATACATCATTTCAATTTTTTCAAAATTTTCATTTTCTCACATTTTCTTTCATTTTGAAACATATTTCTTCCATTTTCCATTTTGTTTTTTAGTGATAGTTTCTATCCAGAATTGTTTGTTTATGTTCTCCACGTTTTATATATTAATATAGATCAACCATACAAGCACTGTTCGCTCTTGTTTTCCATCAAATACATGATTTTTGTACACAATATTGCACCACCTAGGTGAGTTTTCTTAAATTCAGAGTTATATTGAAGTTGATTCATTTCGGAATCATCTTTACTTGTTTCCAGCAGCAGCCTCAAATGGTGGTGGGCAGGGCAACTGCTCATACAGGAGCCTCACGTAGTGCCTCTTACAGGAAAACAATTTTCCAACCTCAAATACTAAAACTCCAAAAGATTCGAATTTTGATCCTTGCACACTACTACGTCGACTCGCCG
The DNA here is from genome assembly GCA_015342105.1 of Leptinotarsa texana. NCBI lineage: Eukaryota > Metazoa > Arthropoda > Insecta > Coleoptera > Chrysomelidae > Leptinotarsa > Leptinotarsa texana. The sequence continues at coordinate 9,148 of WOGN01002320.1, forward strand.
CACCGTTTTTTACAATTACTTTATTTTATATTTTGGATGATGCAACAAATTTTTCTTTTATTTTCAGTATTTTACTATTAATGTAAGTTACAAAAAGGATTTGAAGCTCTATAACTTCTATTTGATTATCTGCGAGCGCTTTCGACAGCTGGTCATGCTGTCATCCTCTATAGACACTCCTCTGTCTATTCTCTCTCTCTCATTTATTTTATATTTACGTTCACTCATTCTACGAGCCACAGAGATATATATTGAAAAAATTGAATATTAAGTATATTATACAATTAGCCACAGAGATATATAGTGGAAAATTTGAATATTAAGTGTACTATACAATTAGAGTACTACTGAAAATTATTGAGATAAAGCAGGTTTCCGAAATTGAAAATAATTTCGATACATTCGAATATGATGACATAAAATCGGCTTTAATCAGTTTCAATCAGAAAGTTCAATCCTATGTAAAACGTGCGTCATTTTCAAATTTCTACGTGGATATATCTTTTGAGTCATTTAGATTCACCGTAGTTTTTTATTATTGTAAATTTGTGTATATCATTTTGTAGCTGAAGGTTTGTTCATTAATTATCAGAAATACGTATTTTCGAAATACCTCATAAAGTCCTCATGAGGATCTGTTGTCCGAGACCTCGCAATTGTTAAGGCTGTTGATTATGAAGAAACTAAAATATAGCTTTTCCACTCCGTCGAGAAATTTCTACCGCACCCTTGTGTTGAAGTTTCAGTCGCAGGGGTATAATCGTACCACATATTGATTTTTTTTCAACATCGTTTTCTTTCATAATAATTCAAAGGCAGTTTCTGTCTTGTGAGAACACTTCTAATTTCCCACAAATTTATGCTTCGACTTCTTCAAACTCTTGTTTTCTCATATTTACAGCCCAATCCTTCATAAATGATACCAATTTATCTTCCATCTGATTTCCGTTCCATCACCTACATTGAAAAATATCGTGATGATATTTAGGGCGTTTTCCTATGATAGAAAGCATATAACTTCACTTTTCATGGAGGTTGAAGTGATCGACATAAACCAAGTTATTATTAGTGAAAAGAGAAATGAAATTTTCTATGTTTTTACCACTTTAATTTGTAACTAACGTTACAGCAGTTTCGTCCTATACGGACATTTTTCAACTCATACAAGTTTATTGTATAAGTTTGAAAGTTTTTTACCACTTTTATTTGTAACTAACGTTACTGCAGTTTCGTCCTATACGAACATTTTCAAACTTATACAAGTTTATTGTATATACGATTTTCAAAGTGGTAAAAACCATAAAATATTTCATTTCTCATTCCATTATTATTTCCTACAACGTATTAACCGCTACGTCCATCAATTTATTGAAGTTATTAGTTCTTTCTACACTGCAAAAGTCTATAAATGTTTTCCATACATTGTTGTTATGTAAACAGAACGTTTTGCAATATTTAAAATCTTGACATTTCGTCAATTTCATAAGCAAATCGTGATATCATTGAATATTTGATATTTTTAAATCGCAATAAATCTTTTTGTTTACAATAGCAACGTATGGGAGTTTTCAGTGTGACTGATAGTGTTTTGTCAAATCTCAAATAGACAAATATTTTGGATTATTTATTTCAGCAAAAATCTGTGTTGAATTTATCGAATTATTTTCTGGTTCCAGAATACTACTGGAGACCTTGGACTCGTGGTTCTCCACCTGAAGATGCTATAACTGCTCGAGACCACAGAGGAATTTCTTACATTGTTGAAGCATATGCTCCCAATCTGGGTATTTTCATCGGACAAGCTTTTGTTCACCAGCACCAAATCAACATTTCAGCCTTCCATGTGAATACAACGCTCATATCACAGAAGAGTCATGCTTTAAAGGTAACACAATGTGTATCAAATAATATGCCTGTTTGAAAACTCAGTTTCTCAAATAGATTTCAGTGTTTTTTTTTCTGAAATATGAAATGATTTCGGGCACAATTTCCTGACACTTTGAAATATAAAAAAACTTGATTAGTTTTCATAATTGTTTTTTAAACGTTTGTTTCGTTAACGCTGTCAAGCAGTTTTTTACAAATATCCCATAATCAAACAGATATTCAAAAAATATATTAGTATTCGAGAAGATGTAGAATTTGTGATCTGTAATCATGAGTACATCCCTACATGTTCTTGTTCTTATTCTATATTCAGAACGTTCATCCACTAATTAGAAAAGTGGTACTCGAAGTATTCAAAATTTCAATGAAATATTAACAAAAGCACTTTTTCAAAAAACTATACTGCTTGCAATAATATTTTGATTCGTTAAAGACGTGGATGATGAGGTATCTGAAAAATTGATTGGACGTTATGTAGAATAACGTTTTTAGTCGCCATATGAGCTTTCAGAAATATAATTATCTTCATCATTTCGTCGCCTTCAAAACTGATACACGTCAGCTGGAAAATTGAATATTTCACTTCTTATTCAAAATTACGTTTGTGAGCTATTTTGGCTCACCAGCTCTTCTTAAAGGAGCTTAATTGAAAAGAGGATGATAGAGAGGATTCAAAAATGAATTCGACTAGTAATAATTTGAATGTCTAGAATATGTCGCAATATTCGGAAACTTGAATGATACGTACAAAAATTAAGCTTAAGAATAAGTCGAAAAAGTATATGAATATATTTGAATATATCAATCTTTCTTTGGAAGATTCCCTCATCCTTCTTTTTTTGTATCAAGATGAAGAAGTAGAGAGCCAAAAACTTTCTGTCCCAAGTCGAAAAAGTATATGAAATGGTTGAATAAAGAATAAAGAAAATAACTTTTGTCTGATTTTACTAACTTTATTATTTATTACGATCGGTTTCGGTGTGTTTGAAGGTGGTTGACAATGTTTCGTGGTGTATTACATCAGTTCGGACTTCCATTGTCTAATATAACATAAATTGATTTGAAATCCCTGAAAAAAATCAAAAAGACGTTTCGATTGTTAGTATCCACCATCGTCTTCGAGTGATAACTGGACTTATTGCTCTTCCCCTCTCTTCACTTCATTGGTTTTTAACAGGAGATGACCGTTTGGCGTGAGTTGGTCGTTTTTCGCTTGATTAGAGGTTTCCATGTGTTAAGTACATCTACGCTAGCTTGACTAAATGCCTTGTTGGACAACATATAAGTATTCGCAGGTAAATATAATTCTTGGAATCGGATTCCGCGTTTGGTGGCCTGGTTTTCATCAAACTGCTATGCATAGTGTTGCCAGATTTGAAGCAGGTCCTGATATTATACTTGGACCCAAACCTTCTTTTCCTTTCCGATAATCCTCTGATGTAGGGAAGTACAAGTACTGATTATGGCGGCTTCTCCTCCTTGTAGAGCTCTTGCTGTCTTTCAGCTAAAGCTTGTAATATCATCACTCTGGAGTAACCATTTCGTTGAAGGTCATTTTTGATGATGCCTAGTTCCTTTTCGAGACCTTACTTTGTTTTGCAGAGTCCAAAAGCACGGTCTAGTAGAGTCTTGATAATTCCTCTCTTAGTTGATTGATGGTGGTTGGATTTCTGGTTAAGATACTGTTTTGTGTGAGTGGGTTTTCAAAAAACAGATATTTTCCAGTTAGTGTCGGTCCTCTTCACAAAAACGTCTGGCAAATGCAATTCGTTGTGGACTTCCTTCTCCATTGTGAAAGTGATGGAAGAACTTACTTTGTTGATGTGCTTCAGTTCTGCATTCCTACGGTTCCATATTATGAAGGTGTCGTTTACGTATCTCAACCAGACTCGGGGCTTCTTGTGAGCTTCTTCAATTGCCAGAATTTCAAATCATATATGTATCAAATATGATACATATATGATATTGAGCAGCATCCTAGTAACTCCATGATTACTTGTCTCGGTAAGTTCTGTATGGTTTGAAGTGCTTCTTTGAAAGGAACGTTGGTGTATTTTCCTTTCTGAAGCACCTTTTTGATAATTTGTTCGTAGATATCAGTATCCACCACAACAGTAGCGTTTCCCTTATCTGCAGGTAATATCTTGATGGTGTTGTCTCTACGTAGCCCGTTCAGGGCTCTTCGTTCTTCATTGCTGACGTTAGAAGTTGGAACTGGTTCTCGATCTAGCTCTTCTCTAATTTTCTATCTGAGGAAAGGTCTAAACAACAACTAAACCAGGCACAGGTGCCTGATGATTTTACTTCAACTCTATGCGCGGCATTAGCTGGGTGAGTTATTGTTTTTCCGTTGGAAATCTGAAAAGTAGGTGAGCTGTGTTTAAAATAAATAATTTACTGTAGTTGGATGAAGAACCATTTGAAAAAGAATATTTTCACTCACTTTTCAGTTTTGAAATAATGGCTTCTCATTTTCTATTTTGAGATCATTGAAGTTGTGAGAAATTTTCAGGTATACAATAGGGAATAAACATAATTCACAAAGAAAGGTAGATGAACAATATCAGCCACTTGCACAAACTGTACTGATCCTAGAAGACGATTATCATTTTACAGAAGTTTCAGCAGGAATTATGGAATAATATTGCATCCATATTATTTTGGGAGACGAAACGTCTTTTGAAAATTCTTGCATTTTGAAAAATCACATTTTCATGTCAATCCAAAGGTTGATGATTATTTGAACATCGTAAACGATTTTTTTTTCGAAGTTTCAAATTTGTCAACTTTACTGTCAACTTTACAAGTTGGTGACGGTTTATATAATGCAAGAAAATCTTCAAGTGGGGGCTAACAACATTGATGTCTAGATTCGTAAGGAAAATGAAGAACGCGTATCTGCTATTGAAACATCAACGGAGTTGGATTCAATGAAATAATTATTTTGTCAATTTTCACTTCCTGAATTGAAGCATGAAAAGGGGCATAAAGATGCAATTCAGTGGCGTCTTTCATTTTATAAATATTACTCAACATGTTCTCATAGAAAATTTGGTTTAATATTCTGGCGTTTAGGAATGAATGATATGTGATTTAATAAATTGATATTGTTCTTTAATTCCTTATATTGATTTCTCTTGTTATAAATTGAACATCAACATCCATATCTTTCAGGTTCTATGTTCTGGTAATAAAGATGCCTTAGCCTGGTATCCAACGACATCTCACGTACTTAGAAATGAATTGGAGACTTCATCAGTGAATCCTGTCATTGGAGGTCAGAATGCACAAGATGACATACTTTATATAGGAAAATATGTGGATACATTAGCAAGGACAATACATTTTGGAAGCATTTGCGATAGTTTGCTGCACTTGCATTACAATTATAATAACGTTGATAAAATTCAATATCATTATGAAATACTGATATCGAATGATAAGTGTATTAAATGAATGAAGGTAATACAGAAATAAATGTAATATATACAAGCGTAGATTGATCAAGTTCAGAAGAATAAAAATATTGATTTCGAAATATGCGTGGATATTTCAACAATTAATATTTTCAGCTCATTTCTCAATAGATCAAATAGGTGTCCTTCATTAAAGTCACCTATGAAAGAAAAAGTGTTCCATCATCATATTTCTGAAAATAATTTTTTCTTGGTTTGAAATAGAAGGGGAACTTTGTCACTCACTATCCAGTATTCAATTTCAAATGTCAGAAACGGGAATCAGAATAGCTTCAGGGTACTCCTGTCATCTGATAGATTAAATGTACTTTTGATAATCGACCAGCAGCATCAGTGAGACAGATGCTGCTGATTGAACTCGATTCTGCTAGACAAACAAATGATAGTATGAACCAAATTTGTCCCACAAAAAATATAATAATGATGTAGGTAATGTACTGAAAACTAAAAATAACTAGGAAGATCCTAGGTAGTAGTCATCATACCACTTTTTCTAGGAATCTACGGTATTGATCAGATGAAAAAATAATAAACTTTTTGGGCGTAGGCTTACCTGAGTAAGTATGTAAATACTACGCCCAACGATTTTACTATTTCTCTATGTGATCAGTAACGTAGATAGATAAAGAGAGTGGTGTGATGACTGATATCTAGAACTTTCCGAATCAATGTTTAGCTTTTAGTACATTACCTACATCATTAATATTATTATTAATATGTCAATAAACCGTTTAACATGCTTTTTATCACTTATTACATTATCAAGTTTCTAGTTTCTAATTTTGTTACTTAATTCTTCCCATTTCATTTACTTCAGTTAGTGCCCCAGTATTTTGTAGCTGCGGTCATCTTGAATTTGCATTTTTTTCTAAGTGTTTTACTATCATACTAGTCAAGCCCTGTCATTTGATACCGATATTGAGGTAGTTGTGAAGCAATCTGTAATCCGCCATTTTGTAGCTGCGACCATCTTGAATTCACAATGATACAAAATTCATCAAATTGTATCGTCATCAGAACTAAATCTGTGTATCGAATATCAGATCAATCTGTCCACAAGAAGGAGGTCAAACTTCAATCACTAAATTTGATTCAAACAGACAAACACGGCAACCTAAACAAAACCGTTCAATAGTGTATTATGTGCCGAGGGGGATAGGGAGCCAATCACCCACGAGTGAAAAATTGTAAGCACGAGGCATTAGCCGAGTGCGATAATTCGTGAGTGAACGTAATTGGTCTCATCCTCGAGGTGCATACTATACTTTTTCTACGACTGACCGTAGAAAGTAATGGTAAAATATATTCGTTTGAGATTATGATTATGGACTCAGACAGTCAGAATCCAAATGAATGATTTAAAAATTGGTGGCTATATTTCCTACAAATTATTTTATCAGGTTCCATTTTTTTAACAATTATGTATATTTATAGTTACACTAGTATATAATTATATGATTTACATAAAAAATATTCAGCAGTGAGATTAGAACAGGTTATAGGAAAAATATATTGATTGAGATATGAGTAGATTATATAATTGATATTGGCTTTGTAGTGAATAAATCTATTTGAAGAGTTTTAAATAAAATTATAACGTCAAATACGAGTGCGAACAGGTATTTTTCCATCTGAAACATATTTTCAAATCCTTTTGCTAGGCTGTTATAGTTCACAGAATTATCGAAAGTGGGCTTTGCTTTACAGGCGTCTGGCAAGTGAAATACGAATGGGCGTTGGCTTGTGAGGTTGAATAATTCAGTTTGACTTTTATGTTGAGTCTAAGTATTTCAAAAATTGTTGCAAAAAGAATAGAAGCAAAAAGCGGAGTTGTGTTACCTTCGGAAACGAATATTTTCCATTTGAAGCTTCCGTAATGAATTGATTATTCCTTCAGTGGCAAGCGTCGATGATTTTTTCGCTTTATAACCATCAGATTTGCGTTTTGGAGAGGAACGTACTTTGGAATATTTGCTGATGACTACATTTTTCATGATATTCTAAGCATAGAGTAAATTGCCCATAATTATGATGTTTCAAAGTTTTTCCTAAATCTTCGAAATAAACGAAAGTTATGTTTTCTTCTCTCTCCAACTCATAAAATTTTCGAAATTATATTCGTATTTTCCTCTTGATTTTGCTGGCAGCAAATTATTCATCGTAATATTTGCTTGCTCGGTGATATCTAGTGGGATAGCACAAATTTTTTGATCGTTACCACTCATTTTCACTTTCACGAGATACTGAATGACAACTAACAAGAGGTTGTTGATTCACGGATATAACTAGATTTATTACCAACCCATATATTTGTTTGAAGGTGGTTGACAATGTTTTGTGGTATATTTCATCAGTTCGGACTTCCATTGTCTAATCTAATATAAAACGATTTCAAACCTTGAAAAAACAATTACAAAATTAATACGGTTAACCAAAAATAACAATTTTATTAAACAGAAACTGAATTCACCCGAGTGCGGGTACC
>WOGN01002321.1:0-16994 GCA_015342105.1 Leptinotarsa texana
TGATTGGTCAAGTCATCGCCAATCCCAGGTTAAGTACCAGAGGTTTATCAGCAATGGCCGGAATAAGCCATATGAACGCATGGAGAATCCTTAAAAACCACAAATTCCATCTTTACAAAATTAAACTTGTTCATGAACTCAATGAGGATGATTTTGACCAAAGACAGGAGTTTTGTGAGGGCATGAATGAGAGATTAATGCAAAATCCCGAGTTGCTTTATAAAACCTGTTTTTCGGACGAAAGCTCATTTTATTTAAATGTATAGTTGTAATAAATGAACAGGATCCAAGATGTCAAAATGAATTTATCTATTTTCGACAAGACGGTGCACCACCCTATTATGCCCAGCAGGTTAGAAATTTTTTGAATAATCATTTTGAAGGACAATGGATTGACAGAAGAGGTCCAATTGAATGGCCAGCACGATCACCAGATTCAACATCACTGTTAATTTTATATTAGAAATCATTAAACGAATTCCTCATTACTCAGGTAGATGAAAGATTCCTAATTTTTGTGTGAATGTATGGATCATCTCAAAAGTAACATATAAATGTGAATATATTATTTTAAAGATCTATTTTGTAGAAAACTCAACATGTTTTGCCGAATAAAACGATTTTTTCAACGTAAAACAAGATCAACAGTAATCTCTAATTGAATTACAAGATTTAGTTCATTTCAATCTGCTTTTCTTCATTCACAGTTTGTTTATTTTTATGTTGAGTTCAAAAGACTTTTTCATGAACCAGTCTTTTGAATAATGAGCCAGTGTTGTTATACATAAGCGGAAAATACAAGCTAAAATTCCACTGGTATGAACTGGTTGAAAAAACTGGGTCAAACACACAACTAGAAAAAGTACAACACTTCAACACCCTACATATTCGAAACGACTCTTTTTTGGAGCCCGTAAGTGATGATGATGAAAAAACTAAACGAATATCGAAATTAAATGTTGGTCCCAATGTCCTACCCCCTCTTCATCATTTCAAATTCCGAAACGCACCATAGATTGTTTGTAAAAAAGAAATAATCAAGAGACCCTGTACATAATTTTGAGACTGGAATATTAGAAATGTTTCTCTGCCTTGAGATTATCTCATATATAGTGGGAACTCATACGATAGCGATAACATACATGAATTAGCTGGGAAATTTTAATGTTCTTATTTTGTTCATCAAATAATTAAAAGTTACAGGTGCGCTGAGGATCATTTACATAAAAACACTGCGAAATGCTGTCCAGGTGTATCATCTACAATCTCTATGCCACGACATCATCACTCATAATCGTGAAGATAATTTTGCATGATGTATTTGAAAGTGTGTCAATGTTATCGTTGATCCAAGTGTAAATTTCGTCACGATTTGTCTCAAGAGTCGGTCTAGATAAAGAGAAATTTTTAACCGAAGGAGAAATATTATGTCAATTATAGGAGATGCTGACTGAGTGCAACATTAGTTAGATGTATGTGAGACATTACAAGATGGGGACAAGTTTTCATTCGAAATAACTACTTTCTCAATTTCGACATCTTCCATCTGCAATAACAAAGTAAGATGTGTTTTAACTGGCTTCTTGATGAGTACATTTTCAAAGAAATATACCTATGTCAATGAAATGTTATAGTTTGATTCTCATAATATATATTCTTCAGAAAAAATTAACTGACAAGGAAAGGAGTTTTCACAAAAATTCAACCCTTCAAAAGACAGTGTCATCCAAATTTGTTCACGTGGGGTGAAGTTTCGACCCAAAACCATTTCGTAAGTTTCAATCATCTAAGAAGGGTTATCATCCTCCAACAGGACCGTAATAGTATAATAAAGCAATACTTTTTCTGCTGAAAAAAAATATACGAATCAACATTTGTTCAGTTACTGTTGTTTAGAGAATTTATTTTTACGAGTCGAAACTATCGAATGTTATAGTTGAATGATTATCAGAATCATAAAAAAAGAAAAAGTTTATTTATGGTTAAAACAACGATAAAAATAAAAACAACAATAAAAATCAATTGGCGCTCATTGATTTCAGTGGCGCATTTGCTTTTTCAGCTACATGAAAACTCGGAAAAACCTGCACCACCACATCATCTGAAGATCTTCATCTAATAAAGTCATAGTTTACAAATATTTTGAAATTATGTCCATTTACAGAACCTAATAAGCGGACCTAAAGTCCGGACATACGTTTATGTGACCAGAAATGCTTTGTTTCGGAGGTACAGGGTATTGAAATTTTTAGTTCGTTATTTAAAAATAACTTCCGCAAAAAATAATTTGTTTGCACGAAATTGTGTATCTTAATTTCGTATTAATTCCCATGTAACATCTAGACGGCGCCGCGTACGCTGTCATTGTTTATTTCAAAATGCCATAACTTTTTTGACAGTGAACTTTTGGTACTTTTCATGAAACCTGATTCCCACACCTTTTACAAGTAAAAAAGTACACTTTCTCAACAGGTGATCGTTTTCGAGATATTTACAATTTTCTATATCGATGAATATTACAATGCTCCTAGAACGCTAAGTGAAGTAGCTGAGAACATCACAAAAACTAAGTATGTGGTGGATCTCGTCGAAATAAACAACTTTTTTCTATAAAATTTCAATACAAAAATCATTCGTTTTCGATATGCAAATTATTGAAATTTTTCAAAACATGGTTGGTTTTTCTAGTGTCACTATTTTTCGAGTTCGAAGGCCGTGGATTTTTGGAATTTCTTTCTGACGTTTCGCTGGCGATAGTGGCTAACTTTTTCAGAGGTTTATACATTCTGGGTTAATATCCTATGACTGTCATTGGATATTAGAGCGTACGCAGCGCTCTCTAGATGTCACATGCAAATCAATACGAAATTATGATTTTTCACGTAAAAAAACAAGTAAGAGATTTCGTGCAAATAACGTACTTTTTGCAAAAGTTATTCTTGAAAAACGAACGAAAAAATTAAATTTCAACAACCGGTTTCTCCAAAACGAAACATTTCCGGTCACAAGTTTATATAGTCATTTTTTTATTGTCTCAGGAATACGTCATTTTTTAATTGAGACCATATTTTGAAAATTTGTTATACTTGTACAAATCTGTACTACGATAAAAAATAAACATCTACTTGTTCCTGTCCCAAAATCAACGCAACTCATATTTATTGTTACTGGCTGTAAGATTTTAACATCCCTTGAAAATAACATAACTATCTGAATTAGAACTGCAAAATGTAACTGATTGTACATTCTGAAAAACGGGGACAAATTCAGTCCTCCAAAATGTCAAGATAAATACCTCATTCAATTCTCAGTTTTTTTTTCGGTCAGACAAAATCATTAAATACGTGTAGTTTCTTATAAACAATTTTTTTGAGTATATTGAATTGGGTCAAGATGAATCAAGCATTTCCCTTTCTACACTTGTATAAAGTTAGTTCTACATCACCAATTGGTTTTTTTTCAGATTAGGAAAAGTGAAAATTGATGTGTTGGAATTAGCCGATACTTGATGAAAATCCATAACTTATTCTAAAAACACTTTACATTTATATGTCCATGTAAAAACATTCCCGAAGAAGGCATTGTACGGCGAAACATATGTTGCGTTTTTGTAAACACAGTGAAATGAAAATCTGGCAATTAAGTGTTTTTTTGGATAGTTGAAAATGTCTCAAGCAGTTCTGGTAAGAATTAGTACTGTTCAAAGTATTCTTCACAAAAAAATTGTTTTTTCTATAAATCTGCTGAACGAATATCAGAGGTAATTCGCTATTTTTGAAAATGCTCGATACTATTTTTCTCATGTTCCCAGAATTGGGGAAATTGAAGTTTATTTGTGGAAAATTTGCTGCAAAACGATTTCGACTTTCCTTGGTTTCCTGATTTTTTTGTAATTTTCTAGATAGATCACAGGGCACTTTTCATGGGATGACTAAGTTTCGGTATTCTGTTTGAAAAAAGCAACAAGATGAGCAATAACTTGGTTAATGAGAAGGATTTATTCCATCATAATCTTCAAGTTTGGTACATACAATAATAAAAATCTCCGCCTTGAATTTTTTTCCTTGTTTCATATATTTCGTTAAAATTGGGCTTCATCTTGGGCATAACTCAATAGTCTACGAAAAATTATTGGATTTGGCTCTTCAAGACAATTGTGTTCACCACTCTAACAAACAAATCTCCTGACCACAGTTCTTCGATCACTTCGAAGATTGTTTTGACCTATCACCTATCATACTAAATATTGATTCAAAATCATATTTAAGTCTTTCAGATTTTTAGTTCTTTAATTTTCAATAATTTTATTACTTCAATTTTTAATTTCATTGAACCAGTTTCCAAATCTACGTACTGATAAAAGAAGAGAATTATCTATTCACTTATTTGCGATAATATTACCCAAAATGATTTGAAACTTTTGAGCGATATTTCGCAGGTAACCCAATAAGTAGTTGTGATGAATCCAATTCCATACGCACTTTTTCATTTGATGAATTATGCTTCTTGTTTCTCATGCAAACACGTATCTTCTGAGAAATCTAGTTCAATAAATTCGCCTCAGAGAATTTCAACAAGAAATCTGCAATCGCTGATCACGTATGTTAATCTAATTTATCTGAAAGTCATAACATATGTTTCAATATTGAGGCTGTGAATTAAATTGCCTACATCAAGACAAGCGGCTCTCCGAATTTAATTAAATATCGAACGAGAAAAAAACGACAACTTGTAATTAACGAGAACTACAACAATTTATAGACCAGAGAGGTGATTTGAGAGATGATATATTTTTATAATACCTACTGTATGGCTGTTGGGTAAGGAATATATTATCTTTTTTCCGCTGCTCAGTGTTACTTTGAATGAATTTTGTCCCGTTTCTTTTACCAATAATTGAAATATTGCTGGAATTGAACCATTGGTAGAAACTTCAACCATTACCAAAGCTGGTATTTGACAATGAACAAAGTAATGTGCAATGAAGAATGTTTACATTTTGCTAGCTTGAAATCTATTCTAGACTGCTAAACTTGGAAACGCGCTCTCGAATTCAAATATCTGACTTAAGGATGTTGAAATCATCCAGATCAAACTAGATATGATATAATAGTGAAGACACAGTCTATCATCGTGGTATCGCACGCATTCAGTCTATATACAGTATATTCCATTTAAAACGAGCCACCCTGGATAACTTTTGGTTCAATAATTTTCAAGAAAAATTAAAAAAACACATCAACAATAGTATACAGGGGGACACATTCTGGCATATTCACATGTGATGTTACTTCCCCTATCGCACCCCCAGAGCATGTCACCATTTTTTTTCAAATGGATCACCCCATATTGTTTCGCATTATCAGATACTCCGTGACGAATAGATTTCAACAAAGTATAAAACATATGGTCTGAAGATTATGGTGCGGGAGATACAAATTATTTGAGTTGAAAACGACCCACCCTGAATAACTTTTGAAACAATGATTTGCATGAAAAATTAAAAGAAACAGGTCAACAATTATACAGAAGGCCATATTTTGAAATATTCAAATGTAGAAGCAATAAATCAGAAAAATAGATTTTTCATTAATTCATGATTGAAAATCTGATGATTGGACAATGAAAAGTAAAAAATGTTTCGTAGTGAATATTCGAAAACGTTTTCACTAACTTCCATACAATGATATAAACGAGCTTTCATCGCCGCCCTCACATGGTTGAGAATTTCTGGAGTTATTTATCTGCAATGCCTCATGATATTCTGTTTCAAATCTTCTAAAGTTGTTGATTCTATATCATACACTTCAGAGTTCAAATTAACCTATTGAAAGAAATCTTCAGGAGTCAGATCCGGAGATCTTTGTGGCCATTCTGTAGGACCTCTTCTGCCAATCCAGCGACCAGTAAAATGATCATCCAAAAATTTTTGAATTGGAGCTGCATAATTAGGAGGTGCACCTTCCTATTGAAAAACTATTTCGTTTTCGAATAAAATTATATCCTCCTCAATTGCCCTATTGATGCACGGTATTAGTCGATTCTCCAACATATCCAAATATTTATCAATAGTCAAATTATCATCGATAAAAAAAGGTCCTTTGATGTCCTAAAATGTCTGCCCAAACATTCAGTTTTTGAGGTGGTTGGGTATGAACTTGACGGTATACGTGATGATTCGTATCACTACAATATTGACAATTTTGCCAAATCACGTCGCCATTGAAACTAAACTTACATTCATCCAAAAAACAAATTGTCTACAAGAAATTCTGATACAAGTTGATCCGTTCAATGAGACTTTCATAAAACTCGATACGTTTATGGAAATAATCTTCGTTCAATTCATGAACTAGTCTAATATTATATGGATGAAATTTGTACTTATGAAGGATCTCAAAAACATTTTTAAGACTGATTCCTGATTCTCGAGATAACTTAAAATGAGATTGAGAATTTTCCATTAGTCCAACATGTCCTAAAACTGCAGTACAAATAGCTTCATCGTTGACAACTCCTGAACGGTTATGCTTTTTATTGTTAACATATCGAGTTTCGAATATTACTGAAGTTTTTTCCCAAACACCAAATCGTTATTTATACACCTCGACACGTGTTTCGATCACCAAGTGATCATCTTCAAAGAGGAAGATTAAAACTGGAAGAAAAAACAGTTGGTTATGTGATTATACGTCTGGATAGTAAACCATGTTATATAATACATACCTATACAAAACCTGCTAATTACCAAAATAAAATTTGGATTATTCAAGTGAGATATGACAAAAAAGGAATATTCTTGAGTAGCCAATTTTTAGTACCACAAACAATCATTTCAGATGAGGATAGTTCAATCATTGGATATGAGTTATATAGAATTTGTATTTGAATGAAAAACTCAAGGGATGTTTTCGAATTCTCAAGAGATAACATTTTTATGGACTCACTTTCCATTCCGTATGTTTTTTTCAAACATCTAAAATTCTAGTATGACACTCAACAACAGATTTTTCAACATTTAAATGAGTGTAAACTGTCAAGCGTTTGAATAATACGTAGTGGAAAGTGGGATGACTTGCAAACAAGTAGATTCGTTAAAAAAATAGGTAAAATTGAACCAATTATGCGTACTCAATCACCATATTTCACCAAAGGAAGTAAGTACCAGAAAGTTTATGTTCAAATTAGGAAATGTTATAAAAATATTATTTCAAATCACCTCCTATTTTCAATGTTATTTTGAGGATAAAATCCACCCTAGTGATTAATTTATAAAACCAGTTAGATTCTCCAGTTGATATTACAAAATGGTCCCTCTCTAAGACGTAACACTATCAATTCATCCATACTCTTCAGATTTTCATTGATCTGATTCATTTCTAGAAAATATATGAAAATAATTTTTCTGAAGATAAACCTTTCACTTGTTTGAATTCCATTGCAAATCCTGCAAGAGAAGCAAGTATCAAGTACGGTTAAATCAATGATGTTGACTCCATTGGGTTCGTACCATTGAAATCAATTCTGGAAATGAAAATTGATCTGTTTCAAGTTGTGATACCACAAATAGGTTAGGTTTGGTCCAGTAAGTAAGTCTATTTCACCGCAACCCGCAAGGGTTCATTGTGGCTCACACCTATTCATACTCGACCAAATAAACCCAGCTTCTTAACGAAGCCGATTATTTTGTATGGTGAGTGGTCTTTCAGGTCAGATGGTACCAGTTCTGCTCTGCCGAACACTAAAAACCTGATTTGGTCCCCAGCGGGGCAGGCACAAAGTATATGCTCTACTGTTTCATCGTTAATGAGGTAGTCTGATAGTCAAGGTACAAGATTCCCACCTTGATACCCGCGACAACCTTTCCATATGGGGGTTTTGCACGTCAATTACACCTGAAGATGCCTTAAATTCAACAAAGCAGGGCTTTTTCGTCTCTGGTTTTGATGAATCATCACTTGAGTGCAAACGTTTGCTAACCTGCTCATGGGGAGTTTGTTCCTCCACCTGAGACAGATTCTGGGTATGCATCCGCTTATGAATTTGGCGCAAGGCAGTTTCATAAGGTAACTGTCTCTTGAGGAGACGACTCAGTCGTTTCCTGCTGGACCACCAAACCTTTTTTTAGATTCAGTTATTGGATCAGGAGTTGGAGAGTTGAGAAACTCTCGCTACTGATCTAAATTTACAGGGAGGTCAGTTGGAGTCGTAAGCTCGACATCCATCTCCTCTGTAGACTCAGCGTCAGTTTACTCCGGCCATTAAAGTACCGCGAGTAGCTAGGAAAAGAAGGTCAATCACGGTAGAGCCCCGCATTACCGTGATAAGACGATGCTACGACGAGAAGGCGCCCAGTATCTCGAAGGTTCCGTAGTGACAGCTGATAGGCTCAGTATCATTCATCCTGTCGGTACGGATATTCTCACTTTAGGATTAAGCCATCGTAGGGATGCCATTCAGTTAGGGAATAACAGAACCACAAGTGATTCTGTCATTTGCGTATCCAGCGGGGCTACGTGGAAGCAGGTATCTGATGGCTGGTTTGCTCAACCACACATCCCAAGCCAATGCACTGGCCAAAAACAGCATGCACATTGGTTCAGAGAGGGAAAGATGAACAACGACAGCTAACCCGCCAAGAGAAGTTACTGTATACACAGATCTGCAGATCACGCAAAGAAAGAACTTTCAGACACAAACTGGAAGAAAAAGCCCTCCTAAAACATCTACTTCCATATAAACATTGAGTTACACGAAAGAAAAATCCTTTCGAAACAAATACTCTTACATGAACACTGAATTATACAAAAGACATTATTCTCTACTCAGTTTGCATTCCAAACATTCGTTATGGAATAAATTCAGATATTATTCACACGAGTTCTACACTAAATGATTGGTAAAAATTCGCAGTTACATGGAACACTGTCATCCTCACTGGTAGACATCGATGTTTCTCCGACACTTGCCTTTAGGGCTCTTCAGTACCAATCTGGACAACATTATAAGAAAAAACACACAATTCATTCATGAATTACGATTTTTCATGTCACGGAATGAGTTTGATCTACATATATCATCGATGACATCGTAATGACATTCATTCACCTATTTTATTAAATCACAAAATAGTCACTTTTAAAAAATATAACCCTTTCAATTCAACTAGTCTTCTCCTCATAGGTAACTTTACAAATTACACCCATTCTACTAGGTTTGGTTCGACTTGTTTCGAACGAACCAGAATAAATCTTCTCTATCGTCTATCTAATGTTACAAATCATTACAAGATACTTTCCCACATAAGTTTTCGAAAAGAAGATGATAAAAAAAGATGATACAAGTATATCATACATATAGAATGTTATACTCAGAAATTGATTCCCACAACTTCATTCCATTGATTCCATTGAAATCACAGGAAAATGTGGATTTGGTTTGCTTCTAGTAGTAGGATTTCCTTCCATCATAAATAAAACTTCAAATACCTACAAATGTGATTGAAGTATATACAATGGCAGTGATATCCTGAAGTATTTTTATCTTTGTGAATCACAGTTTTTTTCTAACAATTTGTAGAAACCTGGATCTAAAGACAAGACCTTACCTGTACTCTTCTGGATTCATGCAGGGGGATATTTCTATGGTTCCGGAGCATATCAGTACTATGATCCCAAATATTTCATCGACTACAACATAGTTGTTGTGACAATGAATTATAGGCTCGGACCTTTTGGTAAGTAATCATACAAATCGGGCTGCTGCATGTGGTTCAGTTGCTTATAAGGATGAATGCACATTGCTTAATATTTGCATGTAGTTGTATTATTTGTTGTCGAATTCCTAAACTTGTACGAGCTAAGGATTAACAAAATTCCTATCTCTTGATCGTTCTAGAATTTATATTGAAACAGCGTCAAACATAGAGAGTTTCAATGAATGATATATTATCTTACTATTTGTATGTAGATGTATCTGGATAATTGCAACTATTTCGAAATGCATATGTTCTGGTTAACCTAAATAAAGTAAATTGAATGTTTTTAAATGATTATGAAGCAAAATGAGAAAAATAGTGAGAAGTTTGTGGAATGATATAAATGATATAATGAAACTAAAAAAATTATATCTTTGATATAATGAACAAAAGTATCTTGCTGAAAAAAAATGAAAAATTGCCAAAATATTTCTTAGGAATATTATTGAACATATTATTATTAAAAATATGTTCGTATCAAAAGCTTCGTTCGTTTTTATATCAGATGTTTTTGTAACTACATATCTCAATAAATATTTATATTACTGTGTCGTGATATATCGATCGATAGATGCTGTTAATTTCTTTTCCTGAATGAAATTTTTTCCGCCTTTTCAGCTTTTCGGACAATTTTTATCTATAAATTCAAATTGAACCAAAGCGCTGCCGAAACAGCCCGAAATATTGACCAGGCATCTGACAATGATAGTGTTAATGAACACAATGTTCGACGTTGGTTTGCAAAATTTTGTTCCGGAAATTTTAGCCTCGAAGATGTGCCCGAAGTGATCGATCTGCAGTATTCAAGGACCAGGATTTGAGGACCCTGTTGGCACTGACTCATCACAAACGGTGCGTGGAATGGCGGAGAAACTGGGCGGCAGCTCCCATATGGTTAATGATGGTTTAAAACGTATTGTAAAGGTCGCACAGCTTGAAAAGTAGATGCCCCACGACTTGAACGATCGAGAAAAATTTTCATGTTTCGAGGTCTGCTCTCTTTTGGTGATGCGCAACCAAAACGATCCCTTTCCGAATCGGATCGTCACGTGAAAAGTGGATCCTCTAGGACAACAGGAGACGTTCAGGACGGTGGTTGAACACCGATGAGCCACCCAGGTACTTCCCAAAGGCAAAAAGACCATGATTACTGTATGTTGGTCAGCGGCTAGTGTGATTCTATATAAGATTCTGCAACCAGGTCAAACCATCACAGCAAAGTCCTATTATGAGGAAATGTACCAGTTATTACATCAGCGCCAGCCCATCAATAGACGTCCGATCCTGCTCCACGACAACGCCCTTCCGCACTTTTCACAAATCATCGTCCGAAAATTAAACGAATTGGCCGTCGAAGTTCTGCTTCACCTACCATACCCCTCATACCTCTTGTCAACCAACAACCATCTTTTCAACCTTCGCCAATTGAATCCCGAGTGAAAATGTTTATGCTGACGGAATAAATCCACTCGTGTTACATAGGCAAGAGTGCAATGATCCTAATGGCGCTTCTTTTGATTGTGTTGAAATAGTAATGACTGAGATATTTCAGTTCAAAGTAGACTCTTAAAAATGGATATTACTTTTGAAGCAACCTAATAGTCCAGTCATTTGGTAGCTTTACCTGGAGAGTTTTCTGGGAGTTTTGAAATTTGGTCATCTTATTGATTTCGGTATGCTCTTTTAGAATTTCAACTTCCCACCACGTATCTCTACCGATCGCGCCGCCATATTGAAAAAATGGCGCTTAATAACACTTTTTTTACAATATCTCCTTTCCGACGCATTTCACGAGAAAAACATTCGAATACAAAATTAAACTAGAAACAATTTTCTACAATTTATGTGTTTATAATTTTTTTGATAAAATCAATATGTAAGTACTCAGCCTCTCAACGTGGACAATTTTGGGCTTGCTTTTGGGTGACAATTGTATTCTGTACACCAGATCGTTCATCTTTTTGCTTACCAGGTGACATCCTTGTCATGATCTCTGCAACTTGAAGCACAAACTTTTTCGATGTTGGGGCTGGTAGAGCCACCCTGCATCGCCCTCCTTGAAGCTCACTTGCAGCGACTTTTTGTTAAATTTTATTTTCATTCTGTCGCTGGTAAGCTGTAATTTGGTTCTGGCAAATTCGTGTACATTTTCCAGACTCTCCTTCAGGTCATTAATACTCTGAAAGAGGTACCTCTTGAGATTCATCGAAGGGACTGCCATAGAATACATCTATCGAAAGCTTTAGTTTCCTACCAGTTAACAACATGAATTGTGTATAACCTGTCGCGTCATGTTGGGAGCTCCTGTATGCCAACAAAAAAAGAGGAACCAATTTATCCCATTCTCTTTGTTTTTCGGAGACAAACTTTGAGAGGTAGTTAATGATGGTGCGATTATGCCTCTCGACTATTCCATCGGATTGAGTTCTTCTTTATTCCCAACAGAGTCATCATTTCCTTCCATAAATCCAATTCGAAGTTGCGGCACTGATCCGAGTGTAGTTCTTGAGGTACTCCGTGTCTGACAATTACGTTCTGTAACAGGGCTTCTGCCATCGTTCAGCCCCTTGGTTAGGTAAAGCTACTACTTCAAGCCATTTGGAAAAGTAGTCCATCACAACCATAAGGTATTTGTTACCGATTGCGGTCAGAGGGAAGGGTCCCAAAATGTCAACTGCGATTCTCTCGAAAGGGCACCCACTCAGGTACTGCTTCAACTTTCCTCTTTGTCTTGTCTTCGGACTTTTTTTGAAGAGCACAGGGCACAGCGCTTACACCACTTTTCTACATCTGGATGGCAGTTGATCCAATAGTACCTCTCACGCACTCTCGCTAGAGTTCTATTTACTCCGAAATGCCCTCCAGTGCGATCTCAAATGCTCATGTAGTCCCATTGGAGCCAGTAACCTTCATCCTGCTGGCCGTGCTTGGAAATCTCCCGAATCTCCTTCTGCGCTACGATGATGTCTTACCTTGTTAGGAAGGAAGTGTCACCCTCAGAGGCTGTTAAAGACCGTACCACTTGACGACTTCTTCTTCCTCTTGTACCTGGGAAAGTACTGCTCCTATTCCATGTTGGGATACATCCGTGTCCAGAATAAACAAGCCCTCCTTCTTTGGGTGCGCTGCGCTGGTCAGATGTCTCTTCAGGGCAGCAAATGCTTGCTGACAGTCTGGAGATCAAACGAAAGGTGTTCTCTTCACAGTTAACCTATGCAGCGGTCTAGTGATTTTTCCAAAGTTCTTCACAAAACGTCGGTAATAGCTACAGAGTCCAAGAAAGCTTCTTACGTCGTACTAGCTCTTCGTGTTGACCATTCTTGCTCTGCCTTGATTTTCTCTAGGTCTGTTCCAACTCCTTTTGAAGACACAGCGTGTCCCAAAAAAGTTACCTTTTATTGGAAGAGGTAGCACTTCTTGGTATTAATTTGCAGATGAGCTTTCCGTAGCTTCGTGAAAACACTCCTCTAGTTTGACAGACATTCGTCAAAACTTTTTCCGGTGACTATTATGTCAATCAAGATAGAGACCAAGCATGTTTTCCAGTTAAGTTCTCTCAACATCAACTCCATCAAGCGTTCAAATGTTGCGGAAGCGTTGCATAACCCGAATGGCATAAACTTAAACTGGTATAATCCATTGCCGGTGGAAAATGCAGTTTTATCTTTATCCTCGGGGCGAACTGCCACCTGCCAATATCCACTTTTCAGATCTAATGTTGAGAACCATCTGCATTTGACCAAGACATTCAGGGTGACATCTATTTTAGGGAGAGGGTAATTGTCGTTTCTGGTGACATCATTAAGCCTCCTGTAGTCTACGCAAAATCTTGTCGATCCTGTTGCTGCTTCTTGAGCGACAGGGAATATTGGGCATTCCCGGCTGCCGGTATTACTTTCTTTCAGGCATGATCTACAACAATACTGTAATGAATCTCAGGCCGGCCCTGACAGTTATCGCACACACCAGGTGCATGACATCGGCAAAGAAAGCGGTCAGACTAGGCGGGAAAATTCCGGGTGCGCCGAGAAGGAATCTGCAATGTTCGTTGTCGCTATATACGCGGCCTTTCGTCCCTAGAGGGGGCAGTCTGTACTTAGAAGTGAATTGTGCGTTTAAGGAAAGGACCAAATAGTGGAAATAAATTAAGCGATAGTTGCTAAGTGTTGAATATAAATTAGTTTGTGATAGATATTGTTAGAAATAAATTTGTTTAAGACAGTTAATCTTTAAATTCGTTACAGTATGTATATATTGTATGTGTATTGTGTGTATATAGGCAGATATAAACTGCAACATGCTTGTTAATAATATTAATATGTCTTTTTATTGGGATTTATTCCTGTTTAGACATTAAACAATTTTTTTTATTATTGTGCTATGTATTTATTATCTTTAGTTCAGTTTAAGATGTTGCAAACTTTTTTTTATTTTTTCTCTATGACAAAATTGTACTATGATTTTATCACTATATTATTGTATTGCCTTTTATATTGTACTATGTATTTATTGTATTTATTATTTTAATTTAGTTATGATTTTACATTTTTTTTAATAACAAATTGTAATTGGGACCTACCCGTTGAATAAATAAATAAGAATTATGATTAAAATATATAGAATCACAACCTTGACAACAACGTTTTCATTTTAATGCAATATTTTTGAAAGTTTAGTGCCTAATATTATGGAATTTCAGTTTTTTTAAAGTACTTTTAATCTACATTGCATATAAAATTTAAAAATTCATTGATATAAAAAATGTGGCTTGCTAAAAAAATTTGGAGTTTCTGCTTAAAGCATTAAATGCTTCTCGACTGTAGAGTTTTGTCTGTAGTCAATATGTCACCGTGTTTGCATAATAATTAAGTTCAAACATGCAATTTTTTACATATGATATATTTTTTTTTCATTTTTACTGTATAAAAAGTGTTATGAAAAAATGGATTGCTTATCAGATAATTGAACTATTATTTAGAAAATCTCGATTATTACTGCAAGTAATAATTTCTGATACCTTCGTTTTCAAAATTATTTTGTTGAGTGTAATGTTTTTGTGCCTTATTATGACTAATCGACTATATTTCTCATATTTTAAGGTTTGGTAGTTTGGATAGAAGGAAAACGAAGAAAGCTAGTAGGATCTCACCCAACTTAGAAAACAAATCTGCAACTATTTCCACAGTACCCAATTATCACGGCCAAGGAAGAAGTTCTGTAAAAACGTCGAAGGTTTGTCTCCTTTAATCCTTCAAGAATCGATAATTATTTTCACAATTCTAACAAATCATGTTCCTTTTTTGCAAAATAATGCAATTTTAATCCCCCATTTCAATACTTCAAATCTTTAGATCTGATGATTTCACGAAATAGTTTGCAAATTGTGGTTTCGTCTATATCTCGGGTATTTGTTTTTTCTATGACTTATTCCAAACTTGAAAGAAAAACTCATTTTCAGATAATAAACCGCAGATCTCAAGATAATGGACAGTTAGTTCGTACCCAATCTCTAGGGAGTGTTGGAGCAATAACCCTTGATAGTGTGTACCCTACGGATGATAGTTCCTCTTATGGAAGTGATAATAGAGTGCCTGACGGAAATGTGACCCTAAAGAAACCCAAGGAAAAGGAGTGGTAAGGAAGAATTTCATTACAATATAAAAATTTATAAAATGTATAAAATAGCATCTAAGTGACTTAACACTTGTGTTATGCTAAAAAGTATTACTAATTAATATAAAATTACCGTTGTGTACAGAGAATTAGAAAACAATTTAGTGACAGTTTATCTATTGGTGTTCTAATATTTTGATAATTTTTAATGTTTTATCTTTAGGGTTTAATATTACATGCTGATGTACTCAAGTTCATTTTTGTAAATGATAACGTTCATGATGAGTTAGCTATTCTGATTTTTGCTTTCTGTCAATTTAGGTTGGAAACTTCTCTAGATGGACCGGCATTTTCCGCTCAACCTACTCTTTCCTCGTCTCAGCCTCAGATACCTTTAGTATTTACCCCCGAGGAGAAACCACCTCTGGAAATCCCTGCCGAGTCGAACCCTTCTGTCAAAATACGTGATACTAACATAGAGATATTCAATAATAATATACCAAAAAATTGTACCGTTGTACAGGCGGGCCACTGTAAACCATACCATGAAGAAACGAAGCCATTCGAGATGGCTGATTTTTATAAATACTCAACCAAATACAAGAAATCACCTGTCAAGTCGGAAGGTGAAACTGATAAAAGTATGAAGAGCTCAGGAAGTGTGCATTCTCATAGATCTCTAAATGAGAAATTTGAAAATGGTTCTAAACCAGGATATTCCCCTATCGGTCATACCAGTAGTAGCAAGTAAGTCATTATTGATTTGTATTATTGAATATGAACATACGACAAAATCAGTAAAAAATTTCCACTCCTGAAGTAAAGTATAGACACAGAGAAGCTAGTGTCTAGCTAAACTATTGTTGCCGTTTTGCAAAGCTATATAACATATTTGGCCATTCCCTTTCAAAATGGCGGCATAAAAGCCATTTTCTCCAAATTCAATATGACGGCACTATGTCATCTGTAGAAATATCCAATCAATCAGTCGAAATTACCTCATTGTCAAAGAGTAAATCTTTTTGGCAAAGCATTAGAAACTAAGACTCAATACATTTATCAATTAGTTAGTTAGTTTTCTTTAAACAATATTTTTTTGTGGAGGACTCAATTTTTTATACTGTTTTTTTGGGTTTATAATCTTCCACAATCTGATTGTGGAAGTGGAAGAACTGGAACAGTTCCAAGTGACCTTGAGATCGAATTGATACACTGTACCCGAGATCAACAAAGTCATGAAACAAGAGTTGTACGGCTCAAAACTGGAAGAAGGCTCAGATGGTTGCACGCACGTATCTACCTATGTATCTACCTAAACAGAATCTGAAAACTCTTAGGGAAACACAACATTAAAACGGTTTTCGGACTCACCAAGCAAGATACAACGAAGTCTCGAGTCGGCTAAAGACAAGAGAGACCCACTATCAGCAGCAGGGGTATATACCGTGTACTTTTGGAAAGGTATACATCGGAACCACCAAAAGATCCATGGGAACAAGCCTGAAGGTGCATGAAAGAAACTGCAGACCAGGCCAAACGGACAAGTCAGCTGTGACAGAACATGCACTCAGTGAAGGAAACCACAGGATTTGTTTGAAAACACGACCCTGGCCCCAACCAGGGA
>WOGN01002322.1:0-16992 GCA_015342105.1 Leptinotarsa texana
TATTATAAGGTTTTTGTTATCTTACATTTTTTTATTTGATATAACAATAAGCATACACTTTATGTTCCTATTTTAGTAAATGCAGTGTTTCGGTTATCAGAATAAAGTTTTTTTTATATAATTGTCGTTTTATTTAACGAAAATACTTATATTGTAACAAGAAAAATAGTAGTTTATGATATCATCAAGAATAATATTTTTTTAGCCAATTTTAAAATGTGAGTCCCCGGGACTCATAGTTTCTTTTTAAAGTTAAATTTTCGACCTATCTAATTAAGGGTTAAAAAAATATCTTTGATTTGAATTTCTGGCTGTAGGTCATTGTTTTCAAATATTTTTGAACTCCCTAGAGAACCATGTTATTTGTTGAATTCATGCGTTATCAATTTCTTGTTACCTAATTTGAGAAATTTCTTTTTCATTTTTATTGACTTCCGCAATTTGAACTGATTGTGAAAAATCATCTGAATGATTTAATTCAATCTGTTTCAAAGTTCTGAGTTTTTTTCTTTGTCAGCTAAAACAAATGAAGGAGTAAGTTTCAAAATGATACCACTAACTACCACCAACCATTGAACAAAACTTACAAAAATTAACTACTTATTATTATTTATTTAAGAACAAACTAAATAAAAATTCATATATTCTCCCTGAAGTGAATTCCAAAATATGAAAAGAACTATTTGCCACTTATTTCAGAGATGAAAAAAAAAAAAACCCTGATAATTCGCGTGGAAAGATCGAATGATATTGCGTATTTGCAACACAGCAAACTGTATATTCAAATCGTGAACTTTGTCGTAAGAATGGTACGGACCTACCGATTTTGATATCTTCGGATGATTCAGGGACCCACTTATCCTTGCAATCGATGATTATTTGTACAAACGATTGTTTTGATTGACTTCCAGGTTTTGCCGTGGTCTTGTTTACTTTTAATCTCCAAACGTTTCAAATGCAATTTCGGCAGTCATTTTCAGTGGCGTGGTCGAAGTACTCTTCTTGACGTGTTAACTATTATTGACACCAGCCGTGAAGGCCTTCATTCCTATACAAACTTGATAATTCAAAGTAACACTTTCATTTATAAACACCGAACTTATAAAATAATAATGTCAATTAATATGTCAATGTGGAGTGGTGATATATGTATATTCAGAAAGAATGCTAAGAATTACACACTCTACTTCAAAAACCGCG
Organism: Leptinotarsa texana; assembly: GCA_015342105.1. Lineage (NCBI taxonomy): Eukaryota > Metazoa > Arthropoda > Insecta > Coleoptera > Chrysomelidae > Leptinotarsa > Leptinotarsa texana. Next base: position 1,201 of record WOGN01002322.1, read on the forward strand.
CAAAAAAGTAAAATGAAACCTATTCTCAATGGAACTGAAATCAATAGCAAATATGGGCTACAGGCATAGATAGGGTAATTTGCACAGATAATACAAATGACCATAAAATAGACTACAAAACACTTTTGCCAAATTAATTATTCTACCGAATACATAACAATGGTAATTTCATAGCTGTCAGTTTTTGTTGGAAGAAAATAATCATGTAAAATTCATATACTTTTCTAGAGAAATATATAGATAACTTTTTTATCAAGCAGTGTGATTTGCAGAAATATCACTGCAAACTTGTGATAATCCTGGGTAAATTCAAAAATATTACTTATATTTATTTAGATCCAATAGGGTCCCATCAGTGATGCTATTTTACAAATAAAACAACATTACTTTCAAAATGGAAAGTAATGTATGTAATAATAATTTGAACCACAGTTGATATAATTTTTTTTTTCTGTATTTTGAGTCATGTTTTTAATTCACAGCTTTCCCATTTTTCACTTAGGTATCGAAAGTTGATTCTGTAAATGGATATGAACAAGATTTTTCAACCAAGAAATATCCCATGACATTGCACTCAGTAAGCCATAAAGGGTAGATAATTTTATGAGCAGGAAAGAAACTATTCACACTCTGAAGAAAAGGTGATGCAAGATATATCCTCTGTCACGTTGAAAAGTCTTTTAACAACTAAACTTTCATCCGTTCACTGAAATATCAGTGAAACAGCTCGGGTACAAAATTTGTACCCACATGAAATAAAACCGAATCATCACTTTCTCACCATATTTCTCTCTTCCATAAAATTGTTTATACTGATTGATGCATAAGCTATAGCTATTTGAGTTCGTTTCAAGAATTTTACGATAGTTTAGTATTATTGATATTTTTTAATCTTTTGTTGTAGCTATGTGATATTACTTTGAAAATAGGATTAGAAAAATTTAGAGGACACAAAGTTGTTCTAGCATCAGTTAGTCCATATTTTTTTGCCATGTTTAATGGTAAGTACATTTTATTATAATCCATCTCATTATCATCGCGAAGCCAAATGAATTAACAAAGTGTATTGTTTTTTTTCCTTAAAGTTCGCAACCGAATATAAAGAGTTGAGTTCATTCACATGATTTATTTTGTGTGTATTACAAATTGACATATTTTTTTTGAAAACTGAACTGAAGAAATTTGTTGAGTTTTTATGTCCCAAATCTACTATACTAGTATCGTGTGAGGACGAGCGTGATGTAGAATTTCTTCCTAACGTTTCGCTAGCACGAAGGGCTAGTGTCGTCAGAGAAACTTTCACCTCGGATGTTAGAGGCGCTTCCAATTACTACATGATAAAGTTATTCAATATTTCATCAGGAAATGTGTTACACATTTTACCTGAAAGTGTTAGTTTTTGAAGCGAAATGACCAGATATTATTGAAGAAATATTTTTTCTAACAAATAATTTTTAATCTGAGTTTGAATGTAGTTTCTTCGTGAATTTCACAGTTGCGAACTTCTATTGTCTAAAAGGGTTTGATTTCTAACGAAATCTAACGAAAAAAATTAATAATTGAATTATAGAAATACCAAAAATAATCATACCTTTCAATATTTGAATGAGTTACTTAACAGTTAATCAGATAATAGAAGTCCGAATTGGTTACATTCGATTTCCAAACAACTCAATACAATTGCAATATTCTATGTAACCGTTCATATTTTATACATTTTGCATAACATGCTGATTCTTTATGTGAGCGGTATCACCAGTAACATTCGTAAGATTTGCTATTAACTTAATCCACAATACCTCAGGATCAGCTTGATTATATGATTAATTCGAATCTATTCATAAATCTACAATTATTCAATAACAATTGAAAAAAACAAATTCCTAACTCTCAATGTCTCTATTTATATCTGTATACACATTCACTTTCCGATATACACATCAATGATCTCAGGCTGAAATTTTCAGGAAATTTTCTCGTTAAAGTTCCCGCAAATTTGAATAAAGTCATTCATGAAAAGGAATAAAATGGGTTGTTTGGAAAGGGACTGTTGCCATTTTCAGAATTTTGCCAGCATCTGAATATCTACTTTCGAATACCGATTTCAACAATGTCAGACATTTTTCATTTACATTTATTCTACAGCTATTCCACCAGGCTTCTTGAGCGTCACGAAATTTATCTGTTTGTTGAAAGTGGTCGACAATGTTTCATGGTGAATTTTATCAGTTCGAACTTCCATTGTCTTATATGATTCTACTATGGTAAGAAATCTATGAAAGAACAAAAAATCATTACACTTAGCTGAAATAATGATTATATTGAACAATAAAACGGGATCTGAAAAATAAAAATAAAGTGTTCCCAATGTATCTCAATAGAGAAGGAAGTCAACAACGAATTGCCATTCTTAGACGAATTGGTGAAAAGGACCGAAAACACACTCACATGGGACAGTATCTGAATCACGAATCCAACCACCATCAATCTGCTATAAAACTAATCATCAAAACTCTAGTGAATTGTGCTTTTGATATGAAGGAAAGTTTTAAGAAAAAACTAGGCTTCATCAAAAAATATCTTCTACGGAATGGTTACTCCAAAGTGATGGAAGAGGCTTTGGGTAGAAGATAACAAGAGCTTGGCACGGGAGAGAAGCCGTCACAACCAGTGCTCGTACTTTCCTATGTCAGAGAATTTTCGGAAAGGCTAGTAAGAAATAGGTTCGATCACTGCATCAGAACCTGCTTCACATCCGGAAACATCATCCGTAACAGCCTCACGAAAACCAGACCACCAAACGCTGACTAAGATTTCAATATTTGAATTTACCGGATACACTATTAGTGTGGCAAATGCTATATCGGTGAAACTGAGAGGCCACTGAAAATCTGAATTGCCGAGCACGAGATGTAAACACACCTAGCAAGTTGGGAAGAGCAGAGCATGTTTAAATTCATCAAAATAACATCGAATTGTTCCATGCTGAGATCATCAACGGGAAGGAATACTGGTTCACGAGGAAAACGGCATATATGTTGTTCAATGACGCATTCAGCCAAGCTAGCGTTGAGATAAGCAATATAAGGAAACCTGTAATTAGACAAATAACGGTCAACTCGCACCAAACGGTACACTCTCCTGTTCAACCGGTAAAGCGAAAATAGGCTATTCGTTCTAATTCTATTAGTTCTTTCATATATTTCGAACCATTGAAGGATGATGATATTAGACAATGGATGTCTGAACTAATGAAATTCATTTAGAAATATCTGGTTTTTGAAATCGTCTTTAAAACGAATTTTATTGACTCGCATAGTCTGGCTGATATATTTTTCATTACAGTACTCACAGATTGTTTCATATATACTCGACTTTTTAGTTATCTACCTCTTGCCTTGATTGTGAAATTACCAATTATCATTTTTGAATGAGAACTGGTCAATAGTTGAAACTGAAACGTCATTGCTTTCAAAAACAAACAGTGTTGCTAGACACTCATTACGGTATCAGGTAACATGTTCGATTTACTGGCCGAAAATGAGTAAAGGATGAGTTGATTTACCATCATCATGAAAAATTAGAAATGAAAATGTTCATGTTATTCACCACTTTTATTTGTAACTATTTTTACTGCAGTTTCGTCCAATATAAGTATTTTCAAACTAATATAATAAAACTCCAGATAGGAGGAAAGTGAACTAACACTAGTTACAAATAAAAGTGGTAAAAAACATAGAAAGTTACATTTTTCATAATATTAGAGGTGGTAATGCAATCATATTGGATGTATATTTTATGGACATATGTTTTTCCTGAAGATCTTGAAATATCTGTTATGATACATTTTTGTGATTTTATTATAATTTTCATGAAAACATAAAGACACATCTATGTCCCAAGTTTTTTAGTTGAAATTCTGCATATTTGTTTAAATTTTCGTCAATTTTTCATATGATTATAGAATTTCCGATCATTCATCATTGAATATTCTCAACTCTAATTTTTTCTTCTCTAATGTGTGATGTAGTGAACCAATCAAACTATAATATTCTCTCTCTGTCTCAGTTAAATCATTATTGCTTCTTTGTGGATCATTTTTGTTTTGCTCTTAGGAGACATGAAAGAACAATGCCTACCAGAAATTGAAATTCACGATATGGATCCAACGGCAATTGACCTGCTCATTGACTATGCTTACACGGGTCAAATAACTATTACTGTCGACAATGTTCAGGTTTTACTTCCTGCTAGTAGTCTTCTTCAAATGGAAGAAGTGAGAGAGGCCTGCTGTCGTTTTTTGCTCAGACAGCTACATCCAACGAATTGTCTGGGAATAAGAAGTTTTGCAGGTGAGTTTCAGATGTCTACATAAAATCTAATGGAAGGTGAAAACCATGTGTAGTGTTATAGATGAAGTTCAATCGCATTTTCATTTTATTAATCACCCTAGATAACACGTCGAATCATTCCGTAGAATGTCGAATGACTGACTGACAAAACGGGGACTATTGAGGTTTCAAATATAGGGGATCAACTTTCACAAGTTACAGTTCATCCTGTATCTATCTAAGAGATGAAACACAGATTTTGTCAGATCCTGCCTGGAATTATTTGAATTCTACATATTTGTATGATATCCCATGGATATTATATGTATACCTTCAAGTATAAGATGGTGATACAAAACATTTGAGAATAGTTTCCACAAAATTATGGAATGAAATTTATTATTATATTTCAAAATATTTTTTTTCAATGTCGGATGGGTGTTGAAAAATTTCTCTCTTATGTATGTTATTTCTCTCTTGCATGTATATTATGCAGGAAATTTGGGATTTATTGATGTTTATTGTAGAATTTTGGCTTCTGGCAAATATTGTACGGAAGTAATACTGACCGAACCATCATTTCATGATGCTGCATCAGTTTCATTTTGTTGTTCGGATTCCTGGCCATACTGGCCAATCTGTTAAGTTTTTCTATCGTTTTTGGCAATTTGCCACCAATTTAGACGTTGCTTGCTAGGAGCCAAGAGCTTCCAACACCGCTTGACTGTCCGAGAATATTTTTAGTGACTTGTGTACGACATTTAATTCTTCCAATCTATCCGCACACAATTCAACAGCGTAAATTTTCGCTTGGAATGCAGTCGCATAGGTTTCTAGGCAGGTTGATATCTCTATCCAGGGTTTGCGACTGAAAACACCTGCACCAGAACCGGAAGGTGTTTTCGGTCCATGTGTGAACCAACAACTATCTGCTCTTAATATTTCCTTCTCCCGGAGAATCCAGTTCTCTGTACTCGGGAACAGTACTTTATGAGGCAGTTCATAGATGACAGTTGGATGCATAAAGTATCAGATGTCGTATATCAAGTATAATTTGTTGGTTTTATTTGACTATCGTTTATAAGAACGATATCCTCTGAGGCAGCATGCGTTATAGCGGGGGTTTCACCAATAAATATTTAAGTGCCAGAGAGAATGGAACGCTACGGTGCTCTGGGAAGAAATGCAGCCAGGGAAAACCTCATGCGTAGGTGGCAACTGAAATGGGACAGTGGTCTCTATGAGAGATGGACGTACCGACTCATTCCAAACGTAGAGAGCTGTTTTAACCGACCCTTTGGAGAAGTAAATTACTATCTTACACTTTCTGGACAAGGCTGCTTCGGTGAATATCTGCCCGACAGAGGAAGATCGGAGTCTGCATTCTGCATTCAGTGTCAGGTAGATGTTGATGCGGAGCTAATGCTTTTTACGTGCCTAAGATCGACAGAAATGCGTACACGATGGACAGAAATGCGTACGGAATACTACCGAGAAACGAAAAAAAATATTTAACATCGGACATATAATGGAAGACCTCAAAGGAGAAGATACCTCATGGAACTGTACATATTAAGTAGTGAGGAAAATTATCCAGACAAAGGATAGGTAACGTAGAAATTGAAGTATCTAATTACTTTGTTTTTGTTTGTCCAATCTTTGGATATATCACGGGTCAATTACTGAAGTAATGCGAGAGCGGTTCCCGGTACTTGGCAACGAGAATAGGGGGAGGGATTTTTAGTCGGTAAGGATCCGGCACAGCATCTATGAAGATTTTTCCTCTTCTTGCTACAAAAAAAAAGATAAATAGATAGTTTATTTAATCACATTATGTAGAAAAATATAGTTGTAGCAAGTCAAAACAATAATGTTTGAGCCATACAAACATATGAACAACCAACAAACATTTCAAATAGGTTACAAACAAAAGAAAATAAAAAAACACAACTTTCACCAGTGGTGACGCAAATGTACATGAGAGATACAAATATGATGTGGATAATATGGTTATTAAACTTGAAAAAATGTATGGATATTAAAGGCCACGATTAAAATGATATAGATTTAAACATAATGTGAGTTGGTATGGCTAGGTATTCGTTGACACTATAAAAACAATGTGTTGTCAAGAACATTTTGGTAGGCCACTTGAAACTAAATATAGCTAGATCTTCAACAGTGGGTGGCAATATGTTATAAATATTAACATTGAGTAAATTTCACTAGTTCGGACTTTCATTGTCTAATATGTAAAATGATTTGAAATCCCCGAAACAACTGAATAAGAAGAATTAAAAATAAATAGCTGGAAATAACAATTATATTGAGCAAAAAGAACCTGAATTGAAATAATAATGAAATAAAATACAAGTAAACTTGAAACGATTGACCAAAAAATAAAGATATTGGCACAAATAAATATAAATAAAAAAATTAAGAGATACCAAGCCACGTTAGTTCACGACGTTTCGATTGTTAGTATCTACCATCATCTTTGCGTGATGAATGGACTGACATATGTTGCGTATCTCTACGCTAGCTTGGCTGAATTCGTTGTTGGACAGTATGTATGCGGCTTCCTTGAATTTTCTCCTGAACCAATGTTCCTCTCTGTGTATGATCTCAGCTTGTGACCACTCGATGTTGTGTTGATGGGTCCAATTATGGTCTGCTATTCCTGATTTGCTGGTTTCCTCTCACTGGGTGTTTCTCTTGTACTCGGCAATGCGAACATTCAATGACCTCTTAATTTCACCAATATAGGATTTTCCGCACTCACAGTGTATTCGGTAAATGCAATTCTTGGAATCGTAGTCCACCTTCAAACAAAAATTAACATTGAGTGAATTGATCGAGGATTTCTGTACTTTCAGTCTGCGTGGTTATGTGTGTTATGTTCATGAACCTGTGAATTGGTCAAATGTTCGTTTTTGTGGTTTTGGATTTCCAATAGAGATTAATAGATAAAGATACAGGGTACCGTCATTATCTTTAGTTTTTTGAAAAGAGGCCGGCAGGTATCTCTGAAACCGGCATTTGAATTTATTGTGATATCCCGTTTTTGTTGTGATAATATTTTCTCAGGCAATGGTGCAATTTCCCCAAAGTAAAGTTTCGTAGCGAATATGAAAATGAGAAAAGCATAGTATATTGATAGAAGGGTGTTCAACTTGACAAAATTCTTCAATTGCCTGAATAAAAATAGATATTTGGAAAGTTTCGAGTCTACTTCTTCGATGTGGTATGGCCAATTCAGAGTATCATCTAGGGTGATACCTAATAGTTTCACACTTTCACCTGTTGCTAGATTATTATTCATAGAGAATGTGATAGTTTGGATTTTATTTTCATTTGGTTTCGAAAGGTTAACATTGAACTATTTGTCAGCTTGATTTACCACGGTTTCCATTGTGGAGAGCAAATTCTCACAGTTTTAGTTATTACATAGAAGAGTTGTATCATCGGCATAGATTACGCTTTTATATGGTAATAAGTGAAAGAAAAAGTCATTTATATAAATGATCAATGACAGAGATCCCAAAACAGAGCCCTGTGGTACTCCAGATTTGATTGGCAAAATATCTGAAGTTCTATTTTCACCAAGAACGTATTGTTAACGATTGTTCAAGGGAGAGGTAAAGAGGGAAAGTGATCACATATTCATTGAATTCCATTACTTGATTGTGGTAAAAAGCACAGTCAAACGCCTTGCTCAAATATAGGGACAATGGAGATGTTCGATGATTTTCCAGGAGGTTTATATCACTCTTTTCAAAAACTGGAAAAGTACTCTCTCTTACACATGCATTGAAAAGGCATGTGAGTGGTTCGATAAAAAAATAACTCGTTTCTTTTATTATTCTACTATTCGGGTATAGATATCAAAGCAACTGGAATTTTTGAACTCATTTATGACATTAAAGACTTCAGAGGTGGTCACCGGTTTAAAGAATATAGATTTTATAGGATTATATTATTTAAAAGAAACTGAGTTAAATTTGCAACTAGAAAATGCATACGTGAATATGCAAACTCACTTCGTGAGTTTTTCTATAATTCATAATTTTTTCCAAAGAGATTGGCGCGCCTAAATTTTCCTGAGAATAGGCTAGAGCATTAGTCGATAAAATTTCATTCGCAGTTTAAATATCACTTTTTGAAGTGAAGTTCAAAAGTAAAATCATTGAAATTAATTGAAGCCTTTCTATTTTGTTAGTTTTCAGTTGGTGAGATAAATATTATATTTTTCTAGTGTTTGTGACTGCATTATATTTTATAAAGCTTACTTGGAACTACTGAAGAACTCTTATAAAATTATATTCCGACTATTTCATAAGTATCTTTATTGAACATTTTTTTTAGAATGTCAGAAAAATTTGATAGTAACTGCCGAAATGTTTATGAAACTGTTTTGTAGTGTTTGAGAAAATGATAATCTGTTTAAAGTATGTTTTAAAATCTGTTTACCCGTTAATTAGCTGTCGCCTCCATACGAACGACAACTCTCAGAAGTTGAGAAACTTGCGCGAGCTAAGGACTAACGAGATCTTACCTTTCAACGTGTGATTCCTAAGACTATGTTTTATGAAACGGTACCAATTTCCTACTTATAACTGTTTTATAAATTGAAAACATTTCTGGGATGAATCCAGTTTTTTCATCTGTTTCTCCGAAACGTTTTAGCAACTATTATAAAATATAAAATAGCTAGCTGTGGATGTCATGATACTGAACACAGTATTGATTACTTGACACTTACTAAATGAAATATCGCCGGAAACTGTTACTATATTCTGTAGAAGATTGTATGCCTGTACTGGTTATTGCATAAAATCGTGCTCAATCATCTGCATCTTTTCCTTACGATTAAATTTATTGTACGATCTCAAATAATATGCAATACTAGTAAAATTCCATGAGCTGTTTTCAATATTTTCCGTCTGTGGACACTCATTTTCCCATCTGTACACAAAAAATGTAGAATTTTTAAAAATAAAACAACTAATTCCTAAATAAACTTTATAAAATAATAATTGTAATTCATGCAAAAAGTAACTTACAGGTATAAACTCGAAAAAAGTCTTTCTCGAATGAACTACTATATATATGAAAGAAAAATATTTTCGAAACAACTACTTATATATTTATAAACATTGAATTTTACAATAAATACTTTGAATTACACGAAAAAAAAATCACTTTTGAAACAACTAATACTTTTATTTGAACATTGAAATATACTAAAAATATTTTTTCTATTCAGTACTCCGTACATTCGTTATGGAATTGAGTCAGACATCACATCACAAGATGAAGCATTCAATTCATTTACAAAATCACGACTACCCATAGGAATGTTGTTCAAATTGAAAGGAGTATATTTTCAGTAGAGATTAGTTTTTGGCCTTTCTACATTTCCCCATTATTATTAGGCACTGGAAGTTCCAACTAATGAAATGAATTACTGTGAATATTAAAAAAACTTGAGATCATTAGCGAAATGGAAACAATTAGTTATAGTTAGTTCTATTGTTCGACTAACAATTCACGGAAAAACATTCAAAATTATTTATGAAAATAGATTTGACAGATGCAGTCAATCATTATGTTTTTGGTTTGGTTTTATCAATGAGAAGTTTTTCCAATATTATTGTTGATTGAAGAGTTCCAACATTCAATATCACAGTAATTCTTGATATAAAAAAGTATTTCTCATACAATTGACTCTTCGAAAAGTTTAACTGATCTTGTGGATAATTTGAATTGGAGTTTAGAAATTCACAAGTTCCTCAAAAATAATGGTATGCTTGAAGGGATTTGCATGCCTTTTGCATAATTTGAATTGCTTTTGATTTTTTATTGAAAATTAATTTTTTTTCAGATACCCACTCTTGTAAAGAGTTACATATGAAGTCACACATATATGCCCTTCAGAATTTCCAGCAAGTAGTTGGTACCGAAGAATTCTTGGTACTACCTTTTTCAGAAGTAAGAAATTATTTTGTTTTCATTTCAACTTTTCATGATTCTATGATATTTGATATTCTCGGATTTTCATTTATACATTTCCTCTATTAGAATAATAGTTAGAACACCGGTTGTGACATACACTTTCAATTTATTATTGAAGAATGCAAGTAACAAACACAGAGAAAATCCACAAAGGATAACCTGCGCGGGATCACTAATGTTATTATGTCGTTGATAAATACCCACTCAACTTTGATGTCGTGTGGCCTATAGGTTTACTTTTGTCCCAAGAAGCCAAGATTCAAATCAGTAAGATTGTGTTCTCCATAAGAAATTGAATCCAACAAGTGAGTTGAATGTTTTACCAGCATCCAAATGCCAAGAATAAAACAATTTTCTATTCTTATAAAAGATGATCTTACTTTATTAATCCGAAAAATCAAGAAGTTTGGACATGAATTCTAAAATTAGCAAATGGCTATCAAAAGTACCACAAAAAAAAATTGAATCCGGCGGCGGACATTCATGGAACCATCAATTCACAGTTCCATCAGAGCACAGAATCCTTAAAAGATTCGAATATGTGTTGGAATATAATTAATGCGTTCGAATATATCCTTGTATCGTTGTTTGTCAGTGAATGAGAATTAAACGAATAACGAGGTATTAAAATATCCCAAACCTTTACGGAGGTATTCATTTCAGGTTTGAATAGTCGTCGACCTCAAAATAGAACAAATGACAAAATGAAACCGTAACAATTATACAATGAATTATAAAATAACTAATAAGTTATTTGTAAATATATAGTAACTTCATAAAATATTGATAAAATATTGGAAAGCAATTAAATAAATAAATAAAATATATGAAAAAATTCCATGCTAGTAAACAAACACAATTACATATTATCAAAATACTAATGAGGAAAAAATGCAAAGCTTTCACTTCTAGTGGGAAGTTTCTTCAGGGCCTATAATTTATTGAGTTGTGGGTTTTTTTGCCAATGAATAACATTACAAATCATACTTACTGAGAGACCCCGTTAATCCATTTTACTGTACATTTCTCGAGTCGCTAAGATCCTCAACTTCACTTTCTCAACAGTCACTTTTTCAAAGTAGATAAATAGATTGTGAAATATTTAAATTTTTCAGAATTTTATTGCCAGAGGACTCACGAGGTTGACACAGTACTGATAAAATACACAAATTTTAAAAATTATGTAATTTATTGAAACTCTGAACAAATCTCTTACGTAATATAATGGAATATCTCCAAAATTATAAGTTTTGGGTATAGGAAAGTGTATTATAACTGAGGTTCATTTCCAAAATGAAATTAAACCTTGAAGAAGAAAAAAAGGGTTTTCCATTCGAAGAAGTTGAGTGATTTCATTTTTCTCATTTACTTATTGGACTCACATGTTTGCGCACCCTGTGAATTATTATGTGGATATGGAAATAGCGCGTGATCCATCCACCTTATAATATTCAGGATTCATTCACTGCATTTTTTTCTAATGTCAATTTTCATAAAACTGACGTATGTTCGAGAGCTGTACTGTCACTTTCTATAAAAAAAATGGAATAACTCAGAAAAAGTTTATTTTCGGTATAACTTGAATTCAAATCCTGAGAAAAATATAAAGTTTGCCAATAAAAATAAAAGATGACGTCATTTCAGGAAAAACCGGAAACGTCACACCAACAAAAATATTTCAGGTGAATTATTCATTAGTTCTCCACCCATCCTTCCAATTTTCATAACCGCTCTACTCTCAGATTTTCATATAAAGCTCTCATCAACTCATCAAGATATATCCTGTATATCCAACATAAATTTATCGACATAGCAGTCAAAAAATGCCACACATCGTTAGAATGTGTATGGATGGGCAACACTTGATTGTCAAAAAAAGGTACAAATTCACGAAGTCATCAACAGAAGCCAGCCGCAAATTTGTGGTTTCGGTTAACAGATGCTTCACAATGTTTGATCAACATCACACTAACATTTCTTTTTCCTAGGTGAACGATTTGATATCCAACAGTCAATTAAACATTTCTTCAGAGGAAGATGTATTCACGGCAGTTTTGGATTGGGTCAAACACGACTTGGTTGAAAGGAAACAATTTGTTTCAAGGGTAAGTAAACGAATATATTTATGCCAAAATATGTCGATAAAAGACCTCTATAATATAATAAAAACTTAGGAAGCTCATAATGTTGTCTGACGTTCTCAAATATAAAAGTTAGAAATTGATATATCGGAAAATTATAGTTCCTGTTCGTTCTCAAAAGCTTATGAATTCTCTTGTAAAGAACGTCTCAATCGTAAACAAGTATATTCGAAAGGTCAAAAAAAAATATATGTTTGTTCATCAATGTTCCTGTTGATAGAACCATGATAATTGTGAAAGTTTAAGATAATAATGACACGAAAAAAAGAAGAAAATAAATGTGGAAGGTATCTTAGAGTTTCTGAAACTATGTACGGATGAAACTATTTTTCAGTTCAAATAGAATTTTCAACAACCATAATTTGGAATGGCAATTGACTTATCTCTGTTGCCTGTGCTGAGTAACATTTTCATGAAGAATTTTTAGGAAATATCTATAGTCTGTAAAAATATGTTATTTTATCAACCAGGTATCGGCCCCTACGAACAACAACACTTAGAAGTCAAAAATGGTGCAAGCTAAAGATAAACGGAATCTTACTATTCAACATGCGATTTGTAACACTGGTTGGATTGAGGAAGTGGAGTAAACCTCCCATGCCAACCCAACCGAATACAGTCCCAACCATCGCGACGTATTCATTATCGGGGACTGTAACACATAGCATATTTTTTTATTCATTATTCCAACACATAATTACCCACGAATCACGTTGAAAAGAAGAATAACATAATCGACTTCCTTTTCTCCATATTATCACTTTAGTTTCACATATTGACCAATTCCACATTGTCTCTGATGAAATAATATTTGATATCAATATGATTGGACAGTTTTGTATCAGGATTTTTGGAAAGCTGAATACATCCCTGATTGTCCTTAAATATTTGTATGGGACTAAAAAAATCTATTTTCATATCAATTATCAGATTTTTCAATCAGATTCCTTTACAAGCAGCATTACAAGCAGCAACGTACTCTGCTTCAGTAATTGAAAGTGAAACACATAGTTGTTTCTTTGTGGTCCAAGAAATCAGATTTCCAAATGATTCAAATAAATAACCAGAAGTTGATTTCCCATCGATGTCATTTGCTCAATCAGAATCAGCAAAACCTATAAATACTGGGGCCTTTTCTCGTCGCCTGTAACAAAGTTTCAGTTCAGTTTCATGCCGAAATCTTGAAACTCTCTTGAAGTATTTCCAGTCCAGCACAATTTTGAAAACAACTGAAATAATTTACTGGAAAACAAATATCTAGACATCCAGTTAGCATAATGAACATAAGACTACCAATGAGTTCCTTGTACGGTTTGTCAGTTTTCAGACTATTGTCGGAAATTTTCTCTAATTTTGAATCCTTTTCTATTGGAGTACTTACTGATTTCCATTTCATATTTCCTCAAAAGACTTTCAATATTTTTTCTTTGTTTTTAACCACTTTTATTTATAACTAACGGTACTGCAGTTTTGTCCTATATGGACATTCTCAAAGTTATACAATACAATGAGTTTATTGGACATATATGGACATTCTCAAACTTATACAATACAATGAGTTTAACAATACATTGAGTTTATTGTATAAGTTTGAGAATGTCAATATAGGACGAAACTGCAGTAACGTTAGTTACAAATAAAAATGGTAAAAAACATGTAAATTTTTATTACTCTTTTCATTATGATCTCCTACCACGCAGTAACGGCTACATCCATCGATTTTTTGTTTCTGAGTGACAACTCATTTTTCTTCAAATTTTGTTGGATATGCATTCCTATATATAATTGTATTTACTAAGGTCAGTCATATGAAATTCTTTTTTCAGTTCCCTGTTCACTCTTTCTATTGCTTGCTGGCTATTTCCAGTAGGAAGTAAATCATCGACAAAAATATCAGATATATTATTTCATCATCACAGAATTTGGTAAATAAACACAACTAGATAAAATAAAATTATAAATCAACTAAACTGAATGATGTTATTCATATTAATAACTCAACAATGATACATATTTCTCGTTTCATCAATCGAGTCCCAGTAAGTAGTGTAACTGTTTCTGATTGTCACTAACCATGTGAAGAAGTTGAGCATTGACTGTTCAATTGTAAGCACATTCATGAATATAAGTTACTGACCAATTGGAATCTTCACTGGTTCATATTTTGGAAAAATCTTTTCAGTTTTCACCTTACATTTCAGTAATTTTCCCGTTGATTGGAAATTGTTTATTTCCAAGATTCTTTATGATTATGTATCAAAAAAAAATATTTGTCGGCCATTTGAATCATTTATCGAGTGAACAAATGTGTTTCACTCACAAAATATGACAGTAATGTCTTATTTTCTTGTCCAGTGTGTTTCTCATCCGTGGTTATTGGTAAAACAACTCACTCTTTCAAATCGAAATCAGACATTTTTTTCTCAGCTCTTTATTGACAATATATTTATGCAAGATGAATAAATTAATACAAAACAGAAGCGTTATTCAGGCAAACGCAAGAGTTTATTGAATTTAATTTTTTGTGTTCATTAATACCAGCGAGGGGGTGAATAATCCAAAAATCACTTCAATAACGTAAGAGAGACCAATAAAGATGCTTTTTGATAGCCTTTAATCTTCCCATTGAAGTAGAGAAATTTTTAAGTCACGCGGTGTAAATTTTTCAAGGTTTTTACTCACTAATCTATAATATTTCGGCATTTTCTGCGGCAAAGATTCAGATTATAATTTGGTCGGACAAATGCAGAAGTCTGTCTCTGTTTATTGGGTTAATTACATCTATTCAGAGCACAGAATTCTTGGACTCTGTGATCACTCACCTAATGGTATAGTATTAGTAGCAGATTACAGCCGGTTCTGGGCCTCCCCACACCACTATGACGTAATAATTGCTTTTTTTTTAATTGTTCTTTAGTAAGATCAAGGTGATGTGACCTTGAAGGGTTTGGTGTATGGATCGTTTAGAATTTTTTTCATATGAGATTTTGTTTGTGTGTGTGTATGTGTGACGTAATTACATTTGATTGGTATGTGTGCGTGTGTGAGAATGCATGGTACAGGGTTTCATAATGTGCTTGTCTATGTACAAACATACTTCTGCATACTTCAAAGATCCTTCAAGTAATCAATGTTTCATCGGTGCGAGCCCACCAAGTTAGTCGAGGTGTGACGTCACAGCAATAACCGTTCAACGGCTAAAGAATTGCATGTTCACTCCACGACGTGTGGCTGAGTAATGCGTATTCATCGGTGTGCCCTCACCTTCCTCTCGATGTAGTGAAGGCTGTGACGTAACGCATCGC
>WOGN01002323.1:0-16991 GCA_015342105.1 Leptinotarsa texana
TTCAGGCGATAGAAAAATAATTTTCATATATTCAGGCATTGAAAATATCCGTCATAAAAGGGTACAATAAATGGATAACAAAGTGTAATGATATGACTGTTCATATTATCATGACCAAAAGCTTTTGTTTTGATGCTTTTAATAATTTGCATCACTTCATCTTCAGTTGTATGTTCAAAGAAGAATTGTTCCGATACATACACCTCACTATTATTATAATAATAATTTAATATATCATTATCAGGCATTCGATCATCTCCGAGTTCATTAATTAAAAAGATGTTATATTCTTGAGGATGGTTTAATGATTCCGGTATCACAGTACAGTTAGGTACAGTTAGACAGTTTGAAATCTAAATATGCCTTTTTCTCTCTTTTTATGGCCGAAGATGAAGAATTTCCCAAGTTTTTATAATATTCCCAATGGGTCTGGAGTCTACATTTTTTTATATCTATTCAAAGCATTGTCTCTCAGTTTTAGCAACAATTTCATATTCTATTATGTTATTCATATTCTATTCATATTCTATTCTATATATATATATTCATTATTCTATTATAAATGAACAGTGAATTGAAAAACATATCGACCACACCCACGCTATTTATTTCAAAATTAGAGTAGAGATGATCGATTGATGATCGTGATATGAGTTGCATCAGAAATATTTTGCTTGAAATTGAATGATTTAGTTACTGATCTAAAATCACCTAGTAAGTTGGAATCTGTATTGAAATAATCGATGTTGAAATCCCTAAGAGATATAATATGCTCAAATTCAAGATGAATGTTTATCAAAACGTTTTCGAATCTGTTCAGGAAAGCCACATGACCAGTTTTATGAGTGTCACATACTCCCACAGCAAATTTTTTTCCCACCCAAATTTCTATCTACAGGTGTTCAAGGAAACTTTTATTTTCAGAAATTAAAACTTTGTATCCTAACGAGCTTTTAATAAAAAAAGCTACTCCTCCTCCACGTCTCGCTACCCTATCAATTCTAATTAATGGATAACCCTCAACGTTTATAAAGCTGTCAGGGATACCAGGATGTAAACATGTTTCTGAAACCCCTAATATATAAAAAATTCTTGAATGAATTAAAGAAGTGGATTCATTAATTTTCGGGACCAAAGAACAAATGTTTACGTGACCCACCAAAATGAACATATTTTACACTATTGAAGTGCCTCTTCACATTAAAAAAAATTAAATAAAAACTAGTCGAGAGCAATAGTACGTGAGCCACAACAATACTTCGTCACACAACTAACAACAAGAATGAAATGAATATGTATATTACACTCAAAATTGATTAAACAATCCAAATAACATTAATAGGATGAAAAAATTGAACTAAAGGAATGGAGGAAACGCTATCACTTCTATGCAGCGTTGATTTACTCGAATGATGGTCCGTCGAAAAATTCATAAAGGGCTGTATTTCCAGGTTGTCAAGGCTGTAGCTTTCACCGTCTATTATAAGGGAATAACCTTTGATAGTTGCTACTTTTCCTTGCTGCCAGGCAATATTTTGTTAGTGATAGATGCGTTTCTTTTTCTGATATTTTTTCGCAGGATAATCGGACGATATGAATATTCCTGTACCCTTGAGTTTTTTGGCCTGGGTAAGAATAGCTTTTCTTACTTTACTGTTGCTACACTTAATGAGGATGGGATGTGGTTATTCGGTTTGCCACCGAAGGATCTAAAAGCATACTTCTCTCCAATATGAACGGTAACTTTTCGCAAATAAGATTAATTACCGATTTGTATATGTCTTTACCAGCTAAATTGTAGATAATAAAATTATATTTTTTTACCCATTTTTTTACTAATAATATACGCCCTTTCAATTTGCTATTTCAGCTTTGAGCTGTTCGTTTTGTTTCACCACTTCGTCTAGGTTATTTTGTATCGTTTTTTTAAACACACGCAATTCTTCATTCATTAATTTAATCTGATCCTTCAAACTTTAATTTTGATTCGATAACTTTCGAAACATTTCATAAATATTCTATTTCGAAATATTTTCCATGTCCATAGTATAAATCTCTGGTCCACGTACTAATAGCTGTTATCTTCAAAATAATAGGTATTTATTTACCAGCTTTTTGCAATGAGAAAAACAGAATAAAATATGAATATGTCATTGATTTCCAAAACTTCTAGTATAACAACTGCAGATAGTAAATATCATATATCCATATCTTGTTCAGAATATTTTTCTAAGTCGATCGATATCAATTATAAGGTAGAACTCACTCGTAACTCTATCAATAAACGACAAATTCGGTAGAACACTTATTCGCGATGTTCACTACGCAATATCTATTCATGCATATAGTATGGGGGTGTCATCTGCGTAGCTGATATATAAGTCATTGAGGTGAATGCTAACAAGCATTGGCCCCAGAATTGTTTCTTGAGGCACACTATACTCAACTTCTTTCCATTCACTATAATGATTATTTATTCTAACGCATTGATTTCGTGATAATAAATAGCTTTTCTCTCATATGGAATTCCCCTGAATCCAATCCAATAATTTAAGGAGTTGGTTATGGCTTACCGAGTCGAAGATCTTTGCTAGATCCACAAAGACACATAAAATAGTTTTTTTTAACAACATGCTGGCTAATTTCACTTATCAGATAGTTTATAGAATCTTCTGTTGATCTTTTCTCTCTGTATCTGTAAGAAGTTGATAATACGTTTCTTCAATATTTTTCAAAGCTTATTGGCAAGTTTGAGATGAGGGAAATCGGTGTAGATTTCAATAGGGCAGTTCTGTAACCTTTTTTATGAAACTGATTTATAATAGCTGTCTTGAAAACCGAAGAGCATTGTCTTGCAGAAAATGTGAGGTTAATGATGTATTTCCGGATTTTTTTTAGATATGTACAGTAACCGAAATACACGTAATGAATTTATTCTATTTGGCTTTTTAACTGTATAATGTCCTTAGGTAATTTTTGACCAATTCATTTCTAGGCATTCGAATTGAAGCAAAGCGTTGCTGAAACATCCCGAAAAACTAATAAGGCATTTGCCAATGATAGTGTTGATGAACACACTGCTTGACGTTGGTTTTGCGAAATGTCGTTCCCGGGATTTAAGCTCCGAAGATGAACTCGGAAGTGGCCGACCAAAACGTATTGGAGAGGGAAATTAGCTCAAAAAATGGGTGCTTCACCATTTGAACGATCGAGAAAAATTATTACGTTCGCTATTGCGCGAAAAAACGATACTTTTTGGATCGTATCGTCACCTGTGAAAATAATTCGATTCTCTACTATGATAGAAGACGTTCAGGACAGTGGTTGGACACCGATGAGATGTTCAGGCAAGGCAAAAACCCATCAAGAAAGATTATGATTACTGTATGTTGGTAGGCGGCTGCAACCGGGCAGAAAAGAGGAAATGTATTGAAAAATGCGTCAGCAGCAGCCGGCACTGGTCAACAGAAGAGGTCCAATCCTGCTCCACGACAACGCCGGCCACACGTTTTACAAATCACCGTCCATAAATTAAACGAATTGAGTGTGGGAGCTCATCCTCACCCACTCCCCAGACCTCTCGCCATCCGACTACCATCTTCTCAAGCAATTTGACTATTTTATCATCGGTGAAGCCTTCGCCATCAGGACCAGGCAAATACGGCCTTCGACGATTTCATCGAATCCTGAGCATCCAAATTTTATACTGATGGAAATAATCGACATGTGTTATGTTGGCAATAGTGAACTGATTTCGCTAAAATCAGATGTCAATAAATCCGTTGAAAGCAAAAAGAAACCTGTATTGACAACACATCAGTTGCACTTCAGCCAAAAAAAAACAACCCAAAAACGATTAGTTGGTAGCTCCCAGGTACAAACAGCTATGGAAAGTGCAATTAACTCTCCAGAAAAAAATCTAACAGATTCATCTAAGTGAACAAATCCTTGCAAAATAATACACAAATCAAGACGAAACAAAACCATAGATATGTACATATCTGTAGGATTCACTCTGACATACCTTGTGAAGATTTGGAAAACTTTTAAAGATCACGACGAATTATTCAAAGTGGAGTTTCCCATGAAACACGTTGATCAAATCACCGATCCCAAAATTTGGCCTAAAGGCGCGGCACTTTATGATCAAAGGCAAACATTTTCGAAAATTGAGTTCCCGAACTGTTACAGTGTGGTAATTACTTTAAGAAGTTTTCCTTTTGTTGATTATTGAGGTGATAAAATTGTCTCTATTGATATAGTAGGTTAGGTTAGGTTAGGTCCAAAATGAGTGGCTCTATTTAACCGCAACCCGTAAGGGTTTATTATGACTCACACTTATTCACACTTGACCAAATCAACCCAGCTTTGCTTGTATACGCAGTGGCATATGTTCTGATAACGGAGGTTTGCTGAGTGTACACTTTTTTGATGGTCAGTAGTTTTCTTTTGAAATACTGGCAAATTTTGGTGAAATCTTCTTGGACTACATAAATCTTGTCGCACGCTTGTCCGGCACAGCACAGCACGGAGCTCTCCGTCGCCTGATGACGAAGAGTAATAGCATCGACCACTTGTTCAGCTAGAACCAACATACTGAAGGTGCTGTTCGTTCGATTTCAAGGGAATTTCAGTTGACACCGAGCGGTGACACAGACATGTCTATCACTAGCAGATCTGACGAAGAAGTCGTCATTATAGTGGTAGCATTATTGAATGTAGAAGAAAATATTCCCAAAAAAAAGGATGTGAGTCCAATTTTATTAATCAAAAGAGGGCAGATCTGGGAGAGTTTCATCATCTTTTCAACGACCTGAAAGAAGACGAGGAGGAATTTTTCCAGTATTTCCAAATGACTCCAGGGAAATTTTCAGAACTTTTGAATATTCTAGAGCCTGCTTTAACAAGCAACTTGTCCGTTTTCATAGGTACCGTCTGGCATGGCGCTATTAACTGATGGAGTAGCAAAACAGAGAGACAGAAATTTCCCAGGCACATTTGGACAAGTTGATGCTGGCAAGCGCTGGCCGGCGACGGGCTCACTTGTCCAGTCCATCACAACACGTACCGTTATTTGCCGGACAGGATCGGAGAGCTGGCTGTACCATACCGGGCTAGTGACCGGTTGTCAATTCATTTTCATGGGACGGGACGGGCCGTGCTGTGCTGTGCCGGACAAGTGGGCGACAAGCTTAATTTTTGAAGTTATAGTTCTTTGGTCACGAAAACCGACAGCTTGAAGTTAACTTTTTCCCCGTTACTTCTTAATCGAGGGAATTTGGCCAAACTCCTCCTGTTCTTAGTGAACAGAAGCTTCGTCCGGGGGCTCAACTGTCTTGCTCGAGGTAATAATGTCCACCTAAGTTTTCTCATTAACTTTTCCTCTATAGAAACACTTCATTTTTTTCACGGTACAACTGTCTGCTGTCGCGATCGGAAAGTCCCTGAAATTAGCTAGTAAACATTTCAACTTTTCAAAAAAGTTACCGACAGAGTAAAAGTAAAGACATCTACGTATGTTTGCGTGAGAAATGGCAACCGTATTCACGATATGCATTCAAGAGTTTTTGAACCTAAAACACTTGTTTTGTATCATTCCGAATTAATATAAATAATATTTAGTGATTATGAGTGATAGACGTGGTTTTAACATAAAACTTTGAGTACGTTTGTGGAATGTGAGGTAACTTGATGGTATGTATTACTTATTTACATAATAATCTGAAATAAATATTATTTATTGTGTAATAAGTGTACAAATAAATTGGTAAATTTATATTACATACAAGTTATAATTATTCATGATGGTTGAATATTTTGCAAAAGCCCCAGATGAATTGTCTCTCGGACAAAAAAAGGCTCGCTACTGCAAACAACAAAAACTGCAGAACACTTGTTTTATGAAATAGCAATTGGCAAAATTAGGTCCAATGGCTTGGAGGCATTGTTGCCCTAGGAAACTGATAATGGGAATTATCTAAAATACAGAAATTTATTCCGGGTACCGAGCAGACTGAGAGTACCAGACTCAATAGGTCGCAGTACTGTGAGGCTAACAAGTCATTGCAAGCTACAATCCAACAACAATATTTGCAATCTGCCTTAGTCTGCAGGTTCTACCAGATTTTCTTTCTATAACGTGGATAGTAATTTGGATAGATGATTTTCATGTGTGCATACTTGCTTGTTTGCAAATTCTGATTGAGCGAATGATTACTATTTTTTCAGAATCACAGTGGTTAGGAGAAATGAAATAATGAAAACACCATTTTTTCAAAGTTTAATATCACAGTCTAGCTACTCACATTAGGACAGAAGATGATTTTGAGGATAGTTCATTCATACAACAACTTAACCTAAATAATACCAGGCTCGGGATGAGGAATCGTAGCCTACTTATCTAAATATCTACTGTGTCTAATAGCGCACAATCACGGCTCAATAGAAGCATTAGAAGTTACTTACGAATAACAATGTGGATACCTAAAATAATAATAAATAAATTCAATTCGGGCTACTACATAGTTTATATACTTAACAAGGAAATAAATAACAGTGGTATAAAGTTTGAAAATATATTTTCATTCAAAATGTTATCCCTACACCCAAGTACTATAGCCATGTTGGGAAGTTGAGCAAGTTACCTTTTTCACAGTACTCCATATTTCTGTTCTGAAGGGTAGCTCTACTCCAGTGTTTTCCATTTCTTCGTTGAAACTTGTATTTTATGAATGTTCCAAAAATAATTTTTTTTTGTTAATAAACTACATTACTTCGATGACTGATTGTAGGTGAACAGGTCGTGTGAGTTATATTTAAATTAAAATCGATTCATATTGAAATATTCATAATTCAACGGAGTATGTTACAATAGAAATAAAAATCAAATCAGATTTGGTACAGAACCGTATCAAGAAAATGTTTCCTGACTTATCGCGAGAGATTCATGAGTTGAAGTCCAGAGTTTTTGTGGAAGAATATTTGTAATTACGAATTTGATATCCCTCTGTCCCGTGGTAATCTGCGATATTGGGCAGGCATTGAAAAAATATTTCACTCTTACTCTCGGATTTTTCAACAAATGAGGTATTTTTGTGA
Organism: Leptinotarsa texana; assembly: GCA_015342105.1. Classification (NCBI taxonomy): domain Eukaryota; kingdom Metazoa; phylum Arthropoda; class Insecta; order Coleoptera; family Chrysomelidae; genus Leptinotarsa; species Leptinotarsa texana. The sequence continues at coordinate 7,099 of WOGN01002323.1, forward strand.
ATATTTGGCATCGATATAACTGTATAAATTTAGTAATAATATATGTCACATGCTTTGAGACGAATTTGAGAGAAATAAAAGGCACCAAGTATGTGAAATATGAATGGTACACAATATCTCAGACAAGATTAATATACAATTAACAATCGAAAGTATTGATATTTTTGATGCATAATAATTTATTTATGACACTTTTCTCAAATCGTTGAAGTTTTTCAGTGAAAATATGTATATGTTTTGTTCAAATACCCAGTTAACATAGGTACAGTGTGTCACATTTTGAAGATTGGGCTTTTCTGAATCAGTTACTAATATAATGGGTCCTGGGTAGAAGAATGACTTATCAAAATCAGTTTTTTATATAATGGGCGGTTCTGAAGTCAGGCCAACAATAATATCAAAAATTAATGAATGGTTTTCGAAAACGGCTCGAATTTCCGATATGATTTTTGGAATGATTTTTGAACCGTTCAATATGCATCTACCCATAACTCCAATTTGTTTAATTCTGATGATATCCGAATACGAAAATCTAGATGGCATTTCTTGTAGAAAACTATAATGTTGAAAGGCTACATTTCTACTCTTTGTTCTATGTATTAGAACCTATGCCTCGATATCTGAAAATTTGTACGGTCCATGGTTCATGGAATACTTTCTCAAATTTGCTTAGCGAATATAGAAGAATATGAAGGATCTACGAAATTTTCAAGAATCTACTAAAACAAAATGCAATGAAAGTATGCGATGTTAATTTAAACAAAAATCAAGAAGTGAATTCAAACTGATTCACATCTCATTGCTGAATTGATTTTAAAACCCAAATGATGAATGAACATTCTTAAATAGAAAGGGATATTGATACACCACTATAACCGAGTCAAAAATAAAATCAATTGAGAAACTATTTCATGAACTAATGGAAAATGATGCATTGTGTTTTGTGAGAAAATTATTTATTATGAATGTATAAGTTGAAAAGAAATTTTAAACCTATATTTTGAGTGAACTGAAATTTTTCTTTGGGAATATTTCATCTATAATCACAAGTTTTTGTAGTTCTATTCTGAAAAATAAATATTATAATGTTATATTTTGATATATTGTAGGATTAATTTTATTCTTATTCCATCTGTGACTAAACATAACTACCCGGAGAATATAAAAAAGACTTCATTATGGTACAGATAATATGAATGGTACAGATTATATGATAACTCTGTTAGAATATTTGGTACATTCATTTTTGAAGTTCACGTTCCTCTGTAGCTTGGGAACCAATTCTGTGCCTATTTTTTTTGATATAAAGGTTCAAATTATAATTTAATAATAATCCCCGACCTCGATTATCTCACAATGAAAACTTCAGTATGACGATTGCCACATCGATTTTGATTGGGAGATTGTACATTACAAAATAAAAAAAATCTAAGTAAAATTACTTTCGTCCACAATTTCAACATCATTCAATATATTGCTCTCAACACAATAATGTTATCCAAATAAATAAATACAAAAAAATGGTGAAACTTACACTAATATTAACTTAAATGAAGTAATACTTACAAAAACAGAAACAGTATAAGTTTTGAACTGATGTCGTGAATATAAGGTCAAAAATGAAGGTTTTCTATTCTCATTACAAAGTTACAAATTAACGGAACTCATACCAGCTTTTATGAAAAGAGGATAACTAATTTATAGTTGTTGCAATGGATGACGACGACAAAAAAATTATATACACCTCGTCAGCAAAAAGTCTTCTATCGACTCACACACTTGTGTAAACAAGTCTTTTGCATTTAATAATGCACATCAGTTGGGCTGGATTTTTATGTTTTTTACTTCTACACAAAAAAACATATAAACTGACAGAAAGTTGGAGTAGAATGAAACACTAATGTCTGTCTTATCAAACTCGGAAGTATCTTTGCAAAAATATTGGTTAACGGTTATATTTTATATCACGATACAGTACAAGGTTCAAAAGTCTCAATCAACAAATAATAAACGAAACGTTAATTCGGAATGTAAATAATAATGAAATTTGATATTACGACTTCTACCGAAGAACCTTATGAACTATGCTGAATCAATTGGAGATGAGGATAGTTATCCTTATCCGCTGACGCTTTCCAATTCCTTTTACGCATAGGAACGCTTCTTCAACAGAATATCGATATCATCTTCGTTGTAATAAACGACGAAATGCTTGGGAGATAAACCTTCGAAAACACTACAAACTGACGGTTTAAGGTTGTAGAAGAATAGTGGCTGGAGTCTCGCGAAGAAATCTTGGGATAAAATTTCAATGACAGTGGCAGCAGTGTAGTCAGCGCCCTATATGTGGGTGCAGTCTATGACGACTGGAAGGGCCTGTCGAATGCTGTGTTTCGTGACTAGGTTGCGAACATAGTCGACAGAGGGGACGATTAGGCATCTGTCAGGAGTGAGCATGAGGTATTCGATGCCGCCTTTGGACTGAAACAAAAAGGTGAAGTGTAAATTTCATTCAGGTAGCGATAGCGTTGAGGTGGTTCTACTCCTAAACCTACTGCGTGAGGGTCTCGTGCAAGTAGTGCTTATCGTAAACACGATCTTCAATTTGCTCAGACTGTCTAAAGCACGCTGAGGTACGCTAAAGTTGCAAGTTCCCAACATGACCTAGGACCTGGTCCGCCTGATTCACGCGATAAAGGAGGTCTTTCACCAGTCATCGTCCTCCTAGATATACATACGGCATTTGACACCGTATGGACGGCACACATCCCCTTACACATGATAATAATCTTAGATTATTATCTCGTCTACCGGGAATTCAGAATTAGAATACACTAAACTACTTACACAGATTTCTCATCGGAAGCATGTGTTCCACAGGGTTTCCACACTTATACTCTATACGTAGGACATTCCTATGTTCCCAAAAACGAATGTAGGCATATACGCGAACGAAACCGCAATATACATGCTCATTCATACTCTAGCGAAGTAGCAACAAAAAAGCTGCATATTTACATAGATAGGTTAGTTGTACCATACATGGAGAGGAACAAGATAAAGATAAATCCGTCAAAGACTGAAATCATCAATTCCACAAAAAAAATCACAGATGTCAAAATCTACAGAAATTTGTCAATTCAGGGAAAATGTGTGAATGAACAGAAAAGCGCTAAATACTTTGGAGTTATCCTAGACAAGCTCTTGAATTTCCAAGACCATATAAAATTGGTAATTCAAAGAGCGAGAGCAGCAAAAAAACGAAGACAATCTCTCACTGCACGAAATTTCAAACTTAGTGTTGACGACAAGCTTCTGATATACAAACAAGTAATCAGGCCAGCTATGTTATACGCTTGTTCTGTGTTCAGCAGCCTCAAGGATATCTCTTTATTGAGACTCGAAAATATGCAGAACAAGGTATCATAATCAATAGTGACAGATACGTTTCATTGAGGCGCTTGCGAGACAGCGTGAATCGAACCGATCACATATTTTATCAAACTGCTGGCTTGAAAACACTTTAAGTGGTTTCTTCCCAAAAGTCCGGTTAATGGATTTACCATACTTAACCCCGCCGACACGGTGGATTGATCTATGAGTCCATGAAAATCTTTCACGAACGGAGTGTAGAAGACCGCTTATAAGCTCGTGAGAAAACTAGCATTGAAAACTCTTATCGATAGTTCTGTCCTGGTTTTTTCATGAATTATTTCTGGCCAATTCTGACAGTCATAGCGGTGACGAGTTTTGATCGACCTCAAAATCGTTTACATGAAATGGTGTGCACAGGCTTATGCAGGAGGCACACGAATAATACAGACGAACGAAGTCTACATGTCCCAGTGAATGTAATCCGCTAACATCGCGGGGTTCGTTCTCCACCGTCTCCTTTCAGTGGGGCCGTGGGGGCGCGTTCATAGTGGAGAGGAAGTCCTTCGCCCTTCAGGTGATGAACAATGAAATGTAGATGAGATATTTTAATTTTTCAAAAAAGGATTTTTGGATTTTGGATCTTGTCCTTCACTGTAGTTTGGTATTGCAAGAAAACTAGACGAAATGGAACCCCACGACACCATAAAGCACTATTTTTGAGCTACTTAAGTAGTGTTGAGCCAAAATCCGAATGCATTTCTGACCTGATTTGTTTTCGAGTTACAAGACTGAATAAGGCGATCAGTTTCAATTCCAAATTTTGTTATCGCCACAGAGTCTGGGTCCAAAAACAAACATTTATGATTCATCAACAAATAGTGCTGTTTCGACCCATCATAGGTCTCATTAATGATGCCCAAGGGTCCGAGAAGGACAACCTTTAGTGAATGAACACGATAACATTTTTCCTTATGAAGATGTTATCTATGAGATCGACAGAATCATGTATATCTACTCATACTAGAATACATGAAGAGATATCCTTCATAACTTTTGGAAAATGTCAAGACAAAACATCATAGCGCTATGGTTTGAGGCGTTATAGGCGATGCTAGACTAAATCACTGATGATTTCTGGAGTCAAGTGTCAGGAGTCAATTTCACTACAAAAATAGTGGTATTATAGTAGTTCTTGTCAAAAACAAAAGAAAACTTACCGATATCGATTTTAGAATCTTTTCACAAATGATAAAAATGAATCACTTGTTTACGCTCACCCGGTCTACTGCACCGTGGTGGGTTGGCACTTCTGAGAAACACTTCATATCAACTGATAATTGATGGCGATGTTAGCTGAAGAAGTACTGAAAAGGTACATGGAGGGGGGACGATGCACCGCCGCGAATATAGAAATTACGCAGAAAAGAATTTTGGGCCGGTCCGATACACCGTGAACGAGTAATGGAAGGTTAAAAAGGAAGCAAATATATTAGTTTTTTATACATGCGGTTATTGTCATAATACGGCGCAACGATTGCCACCGGGAAATGTCATTAGAGAGAGATATTATCCAACATACAGGACCGTATTCACAAACACTGGTAAAAAGAGGACATGTGAATAACTACATTCAGATAAATATATATAATTACATGAGAATAAAACATATAAATAATCACATCTAGGTAAATGTACATATAAATTATTACATAAAGCACAGTCAATTTTATATCGTTTCGACATTAAACTATTCTGTCACACTGTAATAGGCTTCAGATACCAGTCTTTCATGTAACTTTTTCCTGAAAGTTTATATCTTCAGGAAATTTATTAAACATTTTGACACCGGCGTAAATTATTGAGTCTTTGATCAGTGTGGATTTAGCAATGATTAACGTCGACACTTTCATTTTACGAAATACTAAATACGATATTGGCGTTTGATGGCATCGATCTGTTGTTTCCCTACATTTTTTATCATTTCAGTAATTCGCCTCTCAATAGTCATCAAACAATATATCAGCACTGCTCAGAAATGTTTGCTTCATTAATTCCCCATCAGTAAAAGGTCTTTCCTTTTCTGCAAGAGATTCTGCAATTTTTGAACTGCATTCGGTTGCCTTGATCTTTCCCTTTACTATCTTTGTAAAGAATGTTGCCTGCTTTGTATACTGAGCAATATCACTTTGGATTGTCTCCGTTCTATCAGCATTATCGTTGAACCTCGATTCATGTCTAACAGTTAGACCCTCAGAAAAGTGGGATAAGAATTCCTTAAAGTATTTGGTAGTAGACAAGAAGAAGAGGCAGACTTGAATTGCCTCAATTTTTTTAATACAAATACCTGAAAAGTAAAATCAGTACCAGAATATTCTCCTGAAAAAATGTCGGAAATGCTTTGGAATGTAGGGTAACACCTTGAAAAATCTCCAGAATTGTATGAACACAGGTGTTCATCAGGTCAAACATTCATTCAAGTAAGAAAAGTAAGCATGTAACAAATTTTAATTCTCAAATGTAATTTTCAAAAATGGTTCAGGGAAATTTCAAAATTCGAAGACTACTGTGAAGAGTATTTATTTGGTTTTAGAACGATATTTTACTCGACTCCTCATGCTATTCGAAAATTTTGAGCAATGAATAAAATTACGAGGTGCTGATTCTAAATCTACCAGCTATAGTATTTCCGACATACATTTGTCTTCAAAAATCACCCATAATAATGAAGAAGACCATTTAATTTTCTTCCTGACCAACGATGTGAATATACTTAATGTGAATGATCCAATAATGAATATATAGGGAGTAAATTTCCTGAACACAGTAATTAAGAATTGACAGCTGGCATTTTCGAAAGCGTTCAGATATAACAGCTAATAAAAGCCTCAAGTTCATTAATGAACTTGACTAAGATGTTTAGAACTCGTTTGTATCAATTGTTCAAAGTTCGTTGGATGAACAGAAAACTGACAAACACTAAGAGCTAGTAAACAACAAGCCTAAAAACTCAAAAAAACTGATAGTGCTAAACAGCACAGTGAAATCATGAAGCAACAGATCAGAATTTTTCAGCACCAGAGCATGTTTTTCCATATGTGATCAATTCTATTTGTTAGTGGAAATAGCGAGGTGAAAAATATTGTCCCATTTCTGCCTAATCGAAACTTTTTTTTGTTAAAATGTTGACATAGTTTCTGAAAACAGTTTTGTTCACTTCTCGTTTAACCACCCTGTATACAGGGGTTGCAGCAACCGAAAAATTATAGTTGCTTGCAGTTCCTTTTTGTGAAATTATATTCATTTGAAAAATTTAATTATTAATGGAAAAGCGTTTGAAATTCAATAATATTAGATATTTTTTGCGGATGCGTCGATGTTTCTTCTGCGGAATAAACAAAGTTCAATCAGTAAAGAAACTGCTAGAATGTAAACTGCTGGAGAGCAAACTGAAAATTTCACCTTGAAAAATAACTGCCTAATAGATATAAACCACTGAAGGGTCCAATTTGTTGTATTCATAAAGTGTGTCTACAAATTGAATAACCAGTGGAGGAAGTAAAAAAATCCTATACTTAGCTTTGTTCAGATGGTCAAAGTTTACTTTTATCGAAATCCAATGAATTCACTTCTGAAGAACTCCCAATCACGAATGTTAAAAGAATCGCATATTCAGATATCACAGTCGATAGTCTACATGAAAAAAAGTACAGCTTATTTCTTTGAGTTTAAAGGAAATCTGTATGCATAATTTTAGCAAGTAACACATGTATTTCAACCACCAACTTGGTGTATCGGAATTTATTTTTTCCATTGATCATTTAATTTATAGGCATATATCATGTATACAAGTTACAGACTAAGTAAACTCGTCAGTGGTTTCTTTTACCCAGTAACTTTTTTGAGTGAAATTTTGAGTTCAGACTTTATTACACTTGAGCGGATTCTGTATTAAGATGTGTACATTTTCCAGATTATGCAAAGTTATAAACCCAAAAAACAGCAATAAAAAATAATAGAACTGTTATTTATGGACACCAATTTTCATCACTTTTTTCATCTGAAAACTTGTCAAAAATCATTAAAACTGAATAAAATACCATAAAATAATGTACTTTAACCTGCTATAAATCATCCATTCATCTAGGTTCACGGTCATTGGTAAGACGCCCATCCAATATTAATGAGTGGAAAATTTCAGAAACTGAATTCTGTGATTTATGTGAATTCAATGATATCTGTGAATGGGAGTAATAACGATGTTCAAGTAAAATGTGTTGTCATCAGGATCATCTCATAAAAACATAGCGAATATTCACGTTCAAGACCAAAGTTGCTCATTTTAAAATGTTACAGACTGCATAGTATTAGTGTAGTGAATATTCACATTCTCGTCTTCGAATTACTGTATAATTTTTCATATTTGCATTCAAAAATTAATGGGAAAAAAACGTTGGAAAAATGCATTAGTAAATTATGTATATATCAGGAGATTGAAACAAAACAAAATTATTTCTCAACATTTGTTTACATTTCTGTGTAAGAATCTGTGGATTACTAAAATTCAACTTGAGTTCACACTTATAATTGCAATCAGCCTTTTCATATTTTGTGTTAAACTGGTTGCTATTGAACTAATTCTGTTCAGCTTGTCAATTTCAATGATGATGCAAGTAACTAATGTGAGATTGCAACGCGAATGCAAATTTCAGCCACACTCAGATTTTTAAACTGCTAACATCTGCATTAGGAAATATCGATGGTAAATATTTATATTCACGAATGGAAACTGGTATCAGTTACATCTGCATTAGATGGGTACACTTTCCTCAAGTTGACCGAAACTTATCAGACATTCCAGGAAATTATATGTTTCACATGAAATATTTTTTCTACCTATATGTTTTTCATTAATCGTTTCTGCATGATCAATCCTTTTCTATGAAGAATTAATATTGTTATCTTCCAGATTATTACATTAGTTATTGATGGATACGTGATAACTGAATGGACTTTGGCAAGGCTTCCAAAAAAAATACATTTTGTTATCCTATACCTCAAAAAGCAACAGAAATTTTTTAAACGAACATCAAGGAATAACATTGATTTTTAAATTTGACCCGGTCTAGGAAGGTTCACTAAAGTGAATTGGATGGTATGGCTTACTAGATGACAAATTTCTAGTTTTTTCTCTGAGATAACAAGAAGAGTAAGTTTTATGGACTCTCCACACACAAAAATTTAACTCTGCCCATTACTTTCAAATAATGTTACAGGGCTCAAAATTGTGTTTTATTGGAGTTGATAAATATGATTACTTTCAATATTATTCACATTGTACATCAACGGTTTATTGAAAAACCAGATATACAAAATATGTTGCTTTGTTTTTGGAAAAGAAAGTTTTTGGCTTTCTACTACTCCATCTTGATACAGAAAAGAAGGATGAGTGAATCTTCCAAAGAAAGGAAGGAAGTAAATCTATACATGGATGTATAGATCATACAAAGAAGTAACTTTCAGACAAAAAGTGATAGAAAGTCCTCCTGAAACAGCTACTTTCATATAAACATTAAATTACACGAAAGAAAAATTCTTCCGAAACAAATACTTTTATATGAACACTGAATTATACAGATTCCCTCATCCTTCTTTTTTTTTATCAAGATGGAGTAGTAGAAAGCCAAACACTTTATTTCCCAAAAATTAATCACTCCTAAAAAATATAACCCCTTCAATTCAAATGTTGCTTTGCTAATGACAGCATATGTAGATATCTTCAAAACCAAGAAGAATGTTTATATTTCGTTAATTATCGGCTTCTGAGTTGTCACCAATTTTTCGTTACAAATAAATAAAGGACACTGCGTTCAATGGATCTTACTCTTGCATTATCTTCCGTATCTCCGGCAAAAAAATCAAGGATCGTCAACTTTAGTAACCGTAAAGTCCATCTTGTGTGGTGAAAAATGCTGATTTATCAAGTTAATAACGAACTAGCACTGTCCTGTATTGAAATGTGAAATACCTTTTATTTCAATACAGTTGCAAACCAACAATTGCACTGGAATGAGATACAACAATTATTGAAACAAACAAAACAAAAAAATCACAGTATTTTTTTGATATTTTGACGCAACGCAGCGAATAAATCTGCCGAAGAATAAGGCTGGAACTCGAAAATGAATATATTACGATACCGAGATAATAATTCAAACAGTTGATAAAGAGGAATATTTATTTCAACTTGATGAAAAAATGACATTCATGAAAAACAAAACATACAAATATTCAGGAAATACATATTTCCAAGCCGGAATTCAATGTTGAAGTGAAAGTATTCACCGAACCAAATTTTTTAACTCGCTTAAGAAAAAGCAGGAATGCACTGCTAATCTTTAATCTTGATATTTCAAAATAATACACCTACCCAGAAGTCACTTACTCTACTAATGTAGAATTTGATTATCGACATATTAATGCTAAGCTATTAGGTAACAGGATACAAGAAAAAACAAAAA
>WOGN01002324.1:0-16989 GCA_015342105.1 Leptinotarsa texana
AGTCCGATGTTGTTCATGTGTTTGTTGAGTCTACAGTGTCCCGTCAATAGCCCGATCAGAACGAACTCTAGTTGATCGCCTATTCAGACTTAGTAGGTACTCCGTGAATTTTGGCGATGGCTTTTTAATGAACTTATTCCACCATTTTTGAAACTGTTTTTCCTTATAGTTGCTGTTACAAGTTTTTCGCAGCGCTTTTGCAGTACTACAAAAGGGTTCTGGGTCAATGGGGGAGCATCGTGCTCCTTCTCGTGCTAGTGAATCAACATCTTCGTTGCCATTTTATCATATATGGCCTGGTACCTAGGCTAATGACAGTCTGTTTTGATTACCTAGTTTTTGTAGCTTTTCTAGGCAGATCCAGACCAGTTTGGAATTGATCTGCATGGAGCTAATTTCTTTTATAGCTGCTTGGCTATCAGAGTATATTGCAATAGTCTTTTTCTTAAAATCTTGCCTCTTCTGCGCAGTGACGTGTTGCTGCCATTTCTGCCTGGAATATCGTTACTTTTTACCTGAGCTTAGTGAGACTTTTCTCTTTGGTTCAGTTATAGAGATTCCTGCTCCTACACCTTCAGTTTTTGAGCCGTCTGTGTAACAGGCAATCTCTGCATTTATTGGAGATCCTCCCTTCAATGCCTGTCTGCCTGTTATAATTGTTTTGAAGTTTTTCCGAAGCTATACTGGGGAAGCATCTCATTTGATGACATTCCCATTATGGGGTCGTTTTCCAACTCTTCGTTTAGCTCGTTGTACCTCTTACCGTGCAGCATGCTTATAGGCATTTGACCTCTGGTCAGTTCACTGATGACTGACCTGGCTTCCCCTTGAATATATAGATGTAGTGGCGTTAGGTTCAGCAAGACTTCTAATGCGGCTGTTGTGGTTCTCATAGCGCCCATGGCAGCCAGGCAAGCTTGCCTTTGAATGCCACTTAGCCTTCGAATCGCCCCAGCCTGCTACTTAGCCTTCGAATCGCCCCAGCCTGCTGAGTCTTTGGCCACCATACCACCGAGCCATATCCTATCATGGGTAAGCTAACTCTGGTTGTAAATCCCAATTTTTTCCGCACATCCTTCAACACAAGTTGAAGGATATCGTGTTTTTTGGATTATTTTTTGTAAGTGTTGATTCCATGTCAACTTGTGGTCAAAAAAGACTACCAAGTATTTTGCCTCTTTGAAATTGGAATTTCTACCCCGTGGTGGCTTTAGCCCTCTAAGTACTTTCTTTTTTTGTAAAGACTACTAGTGTAGTGTAGTTCGTATTACATGAAGGAGGTTACGTACCGCATCACCTGCCCGCGAATAGATCAAGCAATAATGTCTATATATCAAGAAGGTTACGTACATCGTCATCTCTGTCCGCGAATAGATAATGTCGATAATTCTGTCAAATATAGATTCGAGCTTCAGAGTTACAAACAAACAAAAATACATACATATATACGTACAGGTGAAGCTTATATAAAGCGTATAAAAAAGTAGAACTATATCACTCAAAAAATAATGTTCAGTTACATAAAGTCTCTCATAAGAGTAGGCAGACATTATCGTTATAATCATTCAAGTTTATTGAAAAAAAATTTCTGGAGATTCAACTGCTACTGTAATCAGTCAGAAGCATTAACAATGTTTTCTAATAATAATTGATTTATTCGAAAATGAGCAATGTTTTAAAAACGTATCTCTCATTTATCACATATTTATCAATGATTTATATTTTTCTTATGATATCAACAATTAGCAGCTTCATATACTTTCCGTATTCATAGCCGTAATCGAAAGAATAATATGGTTATATAGACTATATTCAATGAGTAGAATTTGGTTCATTGTGAATATACATCAGCATGACAATCCCAATATAAAAAATAGGGCCTACCTTGATACATGTCAGGTATTCGCTGACTATTTGAATTGATGATCGCAGTTGCCTTTTCCTTCTGTAGGCAACACTAAGAAGAGCTCAGAAATTCATTGTATCACATAAAGGTTTGAGCTCACAGTGTATTATTACTAATAATTTTGTTTCCTTTTGTTTCCTAAAAATGCTTTAAACCGCCACAACCACGTCAGGTTCTCTATTTGTTCTCTAGAGTCCGAGTTTCATGCAAATTCAGTTTGTTTTTTCAGCTTTCCTCTTTCCTTTTTTTTTCTTCTATAGATATTGTGTTTTTATTAAATGGCATTCATTGAAAAAAGAAAGTGTCTACTGAACTTTCATGTATGAGGCTACCAATTTAGAGTGATACTGATACTTTTACAATCTTGGATAACGATCATGACCAAGGTAGCATAATTTTTATGGTTGTGATTTTTTTGAACCATGTCTAACCTAACCATCACTACCAAGGGTTCATAAAATGGAATAAGAAACCTATGTTATTCTCTACTACAGCGGCTCACAATATCATATGTAGATGTCACCCAGTCAGAAATTTTACGCTATTCCTTAACAGCCATTATCATTATTTACAAGATGTCTGTCACAAAAATACACTCAATTATTCAACCAATGTAATATATTTATTTACACTGACTCTAAAATAGTTAAAACGTTAAAAGTAAAATAATCGAAAGTCGCTCAAATAGTTTCTTTTTTGAATCCATAGTGATTTTTTGTAATTCAAAATTTTCAAGAATGAAGCCAATTATCTTCTTTACATTTCTGATAATTACAAAAAAGCATGCAGTGAGTTTGATTGGTTCACTTTGTGACCATTTGAGTTAATAAATAATTTCATTCATTCATTCATGAGTTCGACCATTCAAAAAATATTTGTCCACCTGCATAAAATTAATCACCTTCGGCAAGTTGCTCTTCCGTTCGATAAATGAAATATGTTTGCACAGAACACCGTTACGTTTACGACTGCATAAAGTGTAGTAAAGTCAACAATTGGTGATGCAAGTCTAACCTAAGGTGAGTGCAATTGTGAATCTTGAATGAACGCTGGTCACAGCTCGATGACCCCTCAAGAGTCTCAACCCAGCTGATCGTCAATTTTGACTTCGACAGACACCTGCGAAGTGGGTCTAGATCAACGTTGGCGAACTTGTGGAAGTGCTGAAGTATCAGGAAAATTCATGGACTCCATATGTCTGTTGTCGAAAATGACGTCCTACAACATTTTCCAAAATTTTGTAAAATTTCAGAACTTAACTTTATAAACAAGTGTCCATGGATACAGCTCAATTTCATAACTAGTTTTCTTATTACAGGGTAACGTGAGATTATCATAGTAACTTTTCATTTGAAATCTTGTTAATATATCATATGGAAATGAAATAAAAATGACATTTAGGGCAACATCTCTGAATATTTGATTCAGTCTACTTATACTAACGTAGCAAAAATCGATTGATTTCATCATCATGAAAATTGGGTGCTCGAAATTCGATATAGTCGATGAAGGACGTTTTGCCTGGTCCTGCTTGGCTAAAATTCTACCGGTGAGAAAATTATCGAAGTATTTGAAATTGTGGAAGGCGGTTGGCGATAGGTCTGAGGAGTATGGTAGGTTGTAGAAAGTTATATTGAATCACACCAGTCGATGACCATCATACAGTAACCATAGATTTTTTTAGAAAGGGCCCGGATGAGGACCCAGGGGCACCTACGGCCTAATAACTTCAACAATTGCAAAACTAGCCAAATGTTACACCCATGTTCAATCCCTAAAGAGATGGGATAGAATCAAAGGATCTAATCTTGCCAGGATCAACCTGGGCGACCCTGAGAAGCTGGTGCCAAAGAAGTATCTGGCGATGACCAGGAAAATCAACACTTAACAGTGAAATTTCTGACTGGCCACTGTCAACTTAGAAAACACGTCAATAATATGGGGTTAGTGTGTTAGTGTGAGGCTGTTTGGCATGTCCTATACGAGTGCCCGAAGTTATCGTCAATAAGAGAGTGTGTGTTCGGCAAGTCTGGACCTACACCTACTGATATATAGGAGATGACTCCCAGGGACCTCTTCATCTTCCTGGAAAGGACAGGATGAACGATGACCTAGGAGAACAACTCCTCGGAAGGATGTACAACATGTGGCCTAAGTATTATAGGCTTACACTCACCCTCCCTACTCAAACTACTGCCATGAACGTCTCTTGTTGTCGCAGAGAATCCATTTTTCATAACACGTAACGATCCGATCCAAAAACGGATCGTTTTGGTTGCGCAAAAAGAAGAACGTATTAGGGAACGTTACGATTCCTGTCGATAGATCAAACCGTGGAGCACCCACTTTTACCATCAGAAACCGCATAGGAGCTGATGCCCAGTTTTCCGCTATCCCATACTCTGTTTGTGATGGGTCAATCTCCACCTGGATTATTGTAAGTCGACAACTTCGAGACTCATCTTCGAGGCTTAAATTTCCGGTATGCGATTTCGCAAACCAACGTCAAACTGTCCGTTGGTTTCGGCAGCGCTTTTGTTGAATTGTTATGGAAAAATTTGCAGAAAATCGCCTAACAATATTATATATTAGTGAGCTGATAAGAGAGAAGACATCTGTTGAGTTCCTGATAAGAAGCACATTTGTCTTTGAGACAAATATATTGAATTAACATAGTAACTCATCAGAATGAACAAAAAGTTTGCCCTTGTTTCAAAACTCTATGAAAGGCCCCATTAAAATATTTTATTCAATCAAAACCCAAAACATGGTTTTCACCTTAAAAAATATGAAAAATTACTCAAATTCGCAAAGTAGTGTGAAATTTTTGGGAATTCATTTTGACAGTGAGTTGAAATGGGATCATGAGAAATCTATTTTTACTAAGAAACCTCTCCAAACAAATTTCGAAAGTAACTCTTCGAACGGTATAGTGGAAATTGAAAACCAAAAACTCTGATTTCTTCTATGACCACAGAATCATTCATCAAGCACAAAACCTCTGCTGAAATCTCTGTTTTTTCCAAGCCAAGTTACTATTACGTAATGAATATTTGAAATTCTTTTTCATCTTTTGCGAAACAAGCATTGTGCAAACTTACATATAACGATCTGATAATTTTTTTCATTTGAAGTTGACGTCAACCTAAGTACCAGGAAATTTAATTGTGAATGTAATTAACTCCAACCACACTTTTTTTGTGAAATTTCACTGCTACTGATTTTGAAGTGTTGAGATTCAGTTGATTTCAATGACAAGAGATGCAGTCATCGATAGCCCTAAACCATAAAATCAAAATGTTTTTATTTTTCATCGTCGCACCAAATAGAAGTAGAGTAATGAAGGTGTTGTTATCTGTTATGAAATATCGTTTACATACAGGGTGTCAATTTGAGAACTTGCCACCCTCAATATCTCCCTTTCATTAAACAATATGAATACCCTTAGAATTTTCAATAGAAAGAGGGGTCAAGTGGCACATCATTTTGATTGTCGTTCAATTCTGCTTTGAATGGTACCTGTTTTATTATATTTTGAAGGGAATTTTCCGAAAAATATCGTTCTAAACTTACACATGTAATTATAATTTGACTGTTCTGAGATGCATTATTGTATTGACTCCTTTCAATTAAAATGGTTAGAAGTGTAGGTGGCACCTTTCCAACCTTTGATTGACAGAAATAAATGTATTAAGCGTGGGATTTTTTGTCCTTTTACAAAATGAAATGTAACTTACGAGAAAGACATTTCAAACATAAAATCTACCTACGCTTATCTTATGAACTGTTCGAAATGTCGTGCATTTTGCTCTAAGCAGTAATAAAGTATGTTTTCGAACTCCCCTCTAACATTACGGAAAACTTTAGTAGGAATTGAGTGGCATGCTGGTGTAATGTGACAGATTATTCTGCAAAAGTTTTTTACCTTCTGCATCCATTTGAGTTTCTAGATCGTGAGTTATAAGAGGATCGATAGTCTCTTCAAGCATTTCAAAGTACAAATTGCCAGTCAAGTTTTCTTCCAGAAATAATGAATCAATAATGGCATTTCTCAGAATACCAGCCGAACATTAACTTTTTGTGGGTATTGTGTATGCCCTTCCCAAAAAATGTGTGGGTTTTCGTCATTCCAAGAGCGACAATTGTGTCTATCAACATTATCATTCGGGAAAAATGAACACCAATCGCTGACGTTTACCAGAAGATTATGGATGACATTGATTCGATAAGACATGATTTCACAAAACTTATTCTTCCTCGTGGAGCTCTTGGAGAATATGCATTTTGTAACGATAAAATTTATGAATTTTCAATGTATTTTTTACTTTTCTTACGGTCTCGCGTGATATTCCCGTCTGTTCTGATACTGATCGTAAGGAGTTCGTGGGCTCTACAGCAAATGTTCCTAAAACTTCAATTCGAGATGCTTCATTTAGTACTCTAGGGTCATTTCGTTCCTTATTTATCACTGAACCAGTTTCGTAAAACTTATTCACTTACATTATGATCTGGACGCCTTTCATTTAAAAGACATGTCGCCCTTCATGCGCACTTTCCAACTTCTCCATGAATTAAAATCATTTCTATTCTGCCTTAAAGAAAGTAAACCATTTTTACACTTTCATACAGCCATTGAAGTAATCACTAAACAGCTCAATACGTACAACTATATGCATGATACTACCACATACTACAGAAACTTTTTACAGCAAAAGCAGCCAAGAAGGACGGCTATCTGAAGTACACTTAATATTTTTACTAGTCCTAGTCAAACCATGCATCTCAATATAGATATACTAATAATTACTTCTGTCAGTTATTTTCTGGAAAATGGTCATCAAAAAAATAATAAGTCAGGGTGCCATTGCAAGCAGAATTAAACGGCAATCAAAATGATGTGGCACTTGACCCCCCTACCTATTCAAAATTCTAAGAGTAACATCTAACCCTTCTAGAGTGTTGGACCACGAAGGCTACAAATAGTCCTTGAAAGTGTCTCCCTTGACAATAAGATTGACCCGTTTTTTAGATTCCTCATATTATTTACTGAAAGGTTGATATTGAGGGTGGGAGGTTTTCAAATTGCCACCCTGTATATTTGTTGTTAGGTCAAAAAAAGGGAAATCACATTTTACGCAAAACAAGGCAACAGCGATCTTTTTCATTGTTACCTTATTATAAATTATTCAGGTAGACGTATTCAAAAACACATTTCAATGTGACATTTCCACTTGAAAGTTCACAAAACCGCGGCGTCACAATACTATGATTGTGATACCCGAAGATACTATCCTATAGCGAAGCACGTGTTGCGGTTTTGTAAACTTTCACATGGAAATCTCACATTTAAGTGTGTTTTTTGAATATGTTATAATAGATTTTCATCAAGTATCGATCAGTTTCATCATATATTTGAGATGTAAATACAATTCTGATTCAATTAATTTTTTCAATTTAAACCATATGAACTATTAAGATAAACACAGTGTTCCGTCTTCATCTCCATTTTTTTTGTGTTCATATAATTAGGAGATATTGTGTTTGTCTGATTATTTTTTCCCATATTTTTTTTCTCATTATCGTGAGAACGACTGTGCGTTCCATGTTGGGAGAAGGCTGGCTCGCAGAGAAGTGAACAGATACCTTTTTGAATCGGTTGTCAACGGCTCGATAAGTGATCTACCTCGATAATAATAATTTCGCTCTACAAGTGCAAGACTTCGATAATAATAGTTATTCATATAAACACTCAGACAAACACATCCATTTTCAGATTCTCATTTTCGATAATCAAATTATATCCAACTGGAGGTTTTGAATTTTTTTTATTGACTATCGTCTTGTTTAAAGATATAAAAACAGAGTTGTTTTTATCTGTTCAGCTGCCGGTCGTATAGAATCGTTTCGTACTCCAACGATTTGCTTTTGAACCCATTCGAATATTTTCTCTCCAAGAATAAATTCGCAGATTCAGATTTTCAATTTTGTTGAACGTATTCTATATAGTCCACTCGGGAGTTTTATAGTGAATTTCTCTTATTTCAATTACAGTGACCCGCACAAAATATTTATTCGTGAGTGGTCGAATGCTCTGATAAAGATATATTTTTTTCTCATCAATTAGTTCCGGTTGATCACTGATATTTTCATATACGGGGTATTATCAGAATACAATACTATTCGTACTTCATCGAATATCGTTTTGGTATTTTAGAAAAATTTATTCAATTGATTGTTGAAATGTCGAATGCAAACAAAGTAAAACAGTTTCAAGCTTTATAACAAATGTCCGTAGATCGCATGGGTGATTTAGTTGTAATAGCCGAAATGGCTCAAACTAATTCAGATTTACACAACCAATTCAAAGCTCGGTTTTCTCATTGTGGAAGTATCTATGAAGAATTTGAGAAATATAATTCAACCCTCGTTCCACTTCTCATTTCGGCTGAAACTTATGACAACGAAGAAATGAAAAAGTTGTCAAAGAGTTTTTATCAGAACTATTATACAGTTAAATCAATTCATTCCCAGTTATTTGAATCAGGTAACACTGTAAATTCTCATACTACAACTAAGAGTAATGTCAAGTTTCCAAAAATAGATCTTGTCAAATTTGACGGAAATTCTAGGATGTGGAAAACTTTTATAGACCTGTTCAATAGTGTAGTGCATGAAAATTTCACTTTAACGAATATAGAAAAATTAAATTATTTGACAACATCTCTTTCTGGTTCACCATTAATTACCGTTAAAGCTATTCCCGCAACTGATGCAAATTATATTGTTGCATATAACACTCTCCTCAAAAAGTATGAGAATCAAAGGGTATTAGCTAATGCTCATTATAACGAATCAGAAAATGCTTTGAAAATTCCAGAAAACAATAAAATCTCAAACAATCTCCGAATACGTCTAGATACTTCCACAGAAAAATTTCGGTTTTCCTACAGATTAATGGAGTTTTATTCTATTCAATATGCTTATGAGACGATTGGATTCAGACACCGCTTCTCGATTCGAATTATATCATGGATCTAATGACATCCCAACCTTCGATAAACTTTATGACTTTGTATCAAATCAATGTGGTGCTTCAGATAGAGCTGCTGAATGCCAACAGAAAAAGGTGGTATCTCAGAAATTTGAAATGAAAACCCGACCCTCTCATCATTTTCCAACCCATTCTCCTCGAAGGTCTTTCCACGTTCAAGTCAGAAATACATCCATTCCTGTGTGTAATACTGACCATAGGATCTATAAATTCCCTCAGTTTTTGTCGATGCCTACTCGTGATAGGTTCAAGCTAGTAAAAACGCGCAAATGGTGTGTCAATTGGCTAGGTTCGGAGCATGCAATCAGAAAATGTTCCTCGAAGTCCCAATATTTGAACTGTAGACAATTGCATCACACATTGTTGCATTTTGGCGAATCTTCCTTCTCCAAAAATCGACCTTATCAAGCCGAAAATATAGCAAGTCCATTTCGTTCGACAGAAAACTCCCAAACTCAAAATCCCAATGATGTAACTGCATCTAATTTAGTAAACACTCGAACAAATATTTCTTCTCAATCGCCCATAAGTATCCAACCTTCAACTTCATTTTTCACTAATGCTGTTGAAATAAATCATACACCTCCTCATTCACTCTCGTCTCAAATCCCAAATACAACAGTTCTTTTGTCGACTGTGCAAATTGAGGTTCTGGATTCTAGAGGTTCATATTAAAAATTGCGTGCCTTGCTTGATACAGGATCGCAAATTAATATAATAAGTCGAAAATGTTTTAATCGTCTGGGATTACATAACCAGAAACAAAATGTTTCCCTCTCAGTCCTCGGCATAAACGATATGAATGTCTCTGCATCCAAAGCTGTCCCCCTTCAAATCCGCCCTCGTAACAATTCCAAACCTACTCTCAAACTGAAGGCCGTTATAATGCCCAAAGTTTGTAATAATATGCCTAATTATACAATTGATATCAAGGCATGGTCACACATATAAAACTTGAGGCTTGCCGATCCTCAATTCCATATATCCAGTGAAGTTGATCTTCTTCTAGGTGCTGATATGTGCTCTCTTATTTTCGAAAATGGCCATATTCGTGATGATGATAAGCTACCCAGTGCACTTCATACAATTTTCGGTTTGATTCTAATGGGAACACTATCATTTCCTGACTCTCATTCAAGAACCTCCCTACATTGTAGTTGTGATTCTCCTCTCGACTTCTCTCTCAGGCGCTTCTGGGAAATTGAAGAGGTTCCTAGAATTCTTACTTCAACACCAGAAGACACTCTTTGTGAGAATCTTTTTATCAAAACCGTTTCTAGAACTCCCTCTGGCAGATATGTGGTATCGCTTCCGTTTAAAACTTCTGAGCCGTTATTTTCTGGCTATCGCGAAGTTGCTTTCCAGAGATTTCTCTCCCTTGAACGTAGATTATCTCAGAATCCTTCCTTGCATGAGGAATATCGCAACTTCAAGCAGGATTATCTCTCTCAAAATCACATGAGTCTTGATACGACCCCTTTAGATAACTCCGATAGCTACCTCATACCACATCATTGTGTAATTTGACCAGAAAGCACAAGTACCAAACTCAGAGTGGTATTTGATGCATCTGCGAAAACACCAGATGGCATTTCTCTGAATGATACATTGTTGACAGGACCAAAACTTCAAAGTGACTTAGTTACTCTTCTGTTGAACTTCAGAATGCACCCAATATCTTTTATGGTAGATATCCGTCAGATGTTTCGTCAAACTCTGCTCTCAGAAAATCATTGAAAATATCAAAAAATCCTCTGGAGATTCTCGTCGGACCAACCTGTCCAGGAGTATCTTCTGAATACCATAACTTATGGAGTGAGCTCTGCTCCGTTCTTAGCTATCAGAACTCTCCATCAACTAATTCAAGACGAAGGCTCAAATTTTCCCTTGGCTACTGAGGCGATAATAAACTCATCCTACGTTGATGATATCGTCACAAGTTGTGAGGCTTTACAACAAGCCCAAACTCTGAAATACCAACTCATTAATCTACTTAAACAAGGAGGATTCGAACTCCATAAATGGAGTAGTAATCATCCATCTCTACTGGAGATCCCGTAATTTCCACTTCTCTTGATCTCGACAATAGCTCAACTGTCAAAGTCTTAGGCTTGCAATGGAACTCCTCTGCTGACTGTTTTTCTTTCAGTATTTTTCCCAAAATTTTCCATGCTCTAAAAGAAATATCTTTTCTGAACTCGCACGGATTTTTGATCCCCTTGGGTTTCTGAGCCCCCTCACTCTATCAGCTAAAAAACTCATTCAACGCCTGTGGACCCTTGTACTGAGTTGGGACGAATCTCCACCTCCGATTTAAAAAGGAACTCCCAATTCTCTAAAAAATAAATATTCCAAGACATTTGTCTCTGTCATCAATGACGTCATGTACCCTTCACGGTTTTAGTGCCAAATCGAAAGTTTCTCCTTTGAAAACTCTATCCATTCCGAAACTCGAGCTATGTGCCGCTACCCTTTTATCTGATCTTTTTTCCTTCGTCTTGCCTATTTTTGAAAGGCATTTTCACATTGAAAAAATTCTCGCTTGGTCTGATTCCTTAACTGTTCCTCTCGTGGACTGTTTCCAGCCCAGATTATAGAGCATTCCCTATGGTGGGCGTGGCCTTCCTGGCTTCTCGAACATCCTTCATTGTGGCCTTCTTTGTCAATCCCCTCTGAATTGAAGGCTGACTGTCTCACAGAAGAAAGAAAGGTGGCTTTGTTCACTCAAAAGGACGATAATAACGACTTTTTCGACACATTTTTGCAAAATTCTTCTTCCTTTCCTAAAATACGAATAATTCTTGGCTATATTCATCGTTTCATTGAAAACTGCCGTGTCCCTCATTCCCAGCGGAATTTCTCGTACCTCACTTACATGGAGGCTCACCAAGGCTCATTGTCACTAATTAAATATGTCCAGAGTCAAGTATTCCATTCAGAAATATCCTCACTGTCTTTTTAAGTACCTTAATCTCAAGTGTTTTCTCAGTCCTTTCTATCTATTACCTTGTACATCCACTGTAGTAACAGGCCCTCCTTTGTACATTCTTATGTACCAATTCCAGTCATCTTTTTGCAGTCTTCTCTTTTTCGAATTTCCAATTGATTGTCTTTTCTTGGCTCCTCTGTCATTCAAACAAATAAACCGACCGTCCAAACGACCAAAAACTAATTTCACAACGCTTACACAGAAACGCCTGGAAATAATAACAATTTCTTTTCTTGGGCTTCTCATTTCGTGTTTCTAGCGAAGGAGATACCAAATGCCCTTCGAAAAGCAACTACTTTTTGACTGATAGACATTTTGCAAGTTTTCCCACAGAAAATTCTTGCAGACGCTTTTCTTTCGTCTAGCATTGGGGGTGATTTCGAATTGAGGTGAAGGGGAAAGTAACTAGGTTCAGTTCAAACAACAAAAACCCAGGCATCGGCTTTCTCCAAAAAGGTAAATGTCTCCAAACCGGTTGTAATAATGACAGGACAGACAATTTCGGTTTCTGCTTCGATACGTTTGTTGGGGGTTAAAATGTACATCAATATAACTGTACAAATCTTAGCAACTTTTGAAGCTTCATAAAGCTCATATCAGACCTTCTTTGGAGTATTGTTCTAATGTATGGAGCTTCGCCCCTAAGCATAGCTGAATTCCATCCAGAAAAGAGCTATTAGCCTGATTGGAGACGCAAACGTCATTTGCACACCTTGATAGTCTGGAATATCGAAGACAGGTTAGAGATTTGTCTCTCTTCTATATATTGTTACGATATTTACTTGGGGTTCGTTTTTAAAACAACAACACTAATAATATTTAGACAACTTTTATTTACTTAAATACACAGCTGCAGCACTGATTATAATTCACTTAGAATACTCGCTAGCTTGAGACTTCGAACACTCTCTTACTAATAATCTCTGCCGAAGGAACTCACTCTTTTATAATAAGATCGATTCATCTAGAATTTCTAGAAATTCCATATCCATCGCGATGTTTCGTTCTCAGGATCGACGTTGGAATTCTCTGATCGAGACTTTTCCAGTTACCGCCAAGGTAGGCAACGCGCGTGTTAGCGTGTGACGTCATGCTCAGGTAGAGGTCCCTTCGTCGAATTGGGTGACTGTAGTCAGCTGCGGCGTTAGGGATTTTGTAACAATATTCTTTCACGGAAAGTGTTCAAGTGATGTAGCACATTTGATTTCACCAAGAGCGGTAGATATCAAAAAAACGCGACGGACTGTTGCTACTCATCGTTGTGAGGTTCGACTCAGTACACATCGAACGTCACTTTTTAAGAACTTTTACGTTTGGAGAACTGCGTTCATGTGGAATAAACTTCCTGACAACGTTTTTCCAAATGGATATAATCTCTAATCTCTAATCTCTAATCTCTTGCTACTTTGCCACAGGCACCACTCTTAGAGCGTCCTAAGAATGTTTCTGTAATGGATGTGTTATGTTTTTAAAAAAATCCATGCCAATCACCCCAATGAACAATTTCATAACGTTAGAGTTGTGCTTCAATTATTTTCAATAGTAAGTATATCTTGAGAATTGACCCATTTCATTCAAAGTACAATAAAAACGTTTCATGAATATAACCTAGATTTTTTAATTGGATATTTTACAGAAACGATAATTACTCAAAATTTTGTTGAAGTGACTTACACCACTCAAGTGTCAAAAACATTATTCATTTTAACAGTTCGTTTTAAAGTATATATTTTCTAATGAATACTGAGAATACAAATATGGACTTGGAAAATAAAAAATACAAGAATTTGATTGATTTTTTAGATTGCATTTTGTTATGAAATTCAATGGTGGATGATTAACGACGCGAGCTGAAAGCGAGCATCGACATATTTCATTCTCACGAACAACGACCACATTTCTCTTTCGTTGAAAAATATGCTATACATACATTTACGAGGTCTTTCAAAAAATAAGGTGAATATTCAAATTTCGCCGATTCCTTACATTAGATTAGCGTTTTTTAAATGTTGGTACACTAGTCTCAAACTAGTGTTTTGCGTGTTCAGCAATTTTCCTGCTATCGAAAAAAATTGATCAAAGAATTTTCATCAAAGTTTCTGTAAACAATAGAATTACATGCTCAAAAGCACTTGAAATTTTGACAGTGGCATACGGTGATTGAACTCTGAGTCAGAAAAGTGGTACAAACTTTTCAGAGAAGGTCGAAAAGACACCCCGCACATCAACAATCGAAGAAAATGTTGAGGAAGTGAAGGAAAGTGTTATGGAGAATCGTCAAGTCACTATTAGGCAATTTCCTGAAGATGTCGGCATATCGGTTAGCTCATGCCATGCAACTTTTTCGGAAATTTTGGATAAAACCAAAAACACTCCAAGTTCGATCACATCTCAAAGTTTTGCTCAAGGTTTTCTGCATCAGGAGTTTTTGCCACAAGGAGTATTATCTTGAAGTTGTGCACTGCTTACGGGAATCAATACGAAGAAAACGTCTGCTATTGTGGAAAAACAATTCAGGGCTTTCAATCACGATTTCCATCGTAATTTTTTTGTCAAAAAGAACACATCAACCACCGTATTCCCAAGATTTGATCCCCTGCGCCTTTTTTATGTTCACAAGATTGAAGAGACCCATGAAAGAATGGCGTTTTGCAACGATTGAGGAGATAAAAACTGAATTTCTGAGAGAGCTCAAGGACATACCAAAAGATGCATATCAAAACTAGTTCGAGGATGGGAAAAAATGATGGCACAATTGTATATCTGAAGGGGACTACTTTGTAGGGGACTAAATATAAATTGATGAATAAACAAATGATTTTTCAGAAAATTGAAATTTCACCTTATTTTTTGAACAGTCCTCGTATATACGAAATTAACCAACTAAACGAAATGAACTAAGGACCTAGAATTGTTTTAACTCTCAAACAAATTATTTAACAAATATAAAATTACAGAAAAAAATTACTTAAAAAAACAAATGCTTTTTTTAAAGAAAAATATAGTCCTCTAATTTGTTTTCGTACCCACTTTTGATTTCGTCTTGTTGGTTCATTTCGTGTATATATAAAAATAGTTTTTCATATTCTTGAGTTCATTTCTCTTTAGAGTCGGTAATAATTTTTAAAATTACTTTGTACTTTTGTTACCGGATACCGAATGAGGAAGTTGGCGAATCGCTAATGGCTGCATTATCGAATAGTTAATAAATCATCATGCGTGCTGGCCACGCATTGCAACAATTGATGGTCGAGTGTTCGTTCTGAGATTTTTATGGTCGGGATGTACTTGATTGTAGGAGGATGCAATATGATTTCTTTCTCCATGGGTGCAGCTAATAATAGATGCTCGGTCGCTAGATAGTTTTGTAACCTGAAACCATGTACGTGTGGTAATCGATTTGAGTGATTATCTCCTTGGATTGGTTCCGTTTTGATCGGTAATTCTTCTTAGCTGGTTTCCTAGTTTCTAAAGACTGGTTCACAAGTGCCATTTCATCATAAACCCGGCCTACAAGGTCCAATCGTATGACTGAGATGCAATCAAATGGGAGTATGAATGCCTTTACGAACTGTCATCGTAATGTATGCGCGTCAAAAAAAATATCAGTTAAAATCGGAGAGCGTAAATCTGAATATTACCAGATGGACCTGGGAGTTCCTCAGGGATCGATGCTGGGTCCGCTCAATGATCTACCAGACCAGTTCAGATTCTGTAGTTCTCTATGCAGATGGTACTACATTGGCAACTGATTCAGATAGTCCTAAAGGCTTACAAAAAATTTATAATTCAGTAGAGGGATTCATAAATTGTTCTTAAAGAAGTGTCTTGAGAGTGAATGCAGAGAAAACAGTTTGCATGCCTTTCCATTTTAGATGGATACCTGTGACTGGTATTCAAGTCGTTGTCAGAAATAGTACTAGTCATCTTTCTGAAATTACGAAATTCCTTTGAACGTATATAGATAGTGAAATGAGTTGGGAAAATAGTATTGATGTCATAAGCAATAAAGTGAACATAGGTTTTCGTGCTGTGTTGGAATTGAAAAATATGTTCAATACCAATCAACTCATCAATGTATATTATGGTCTAATCTTCTCCCACATATCATGTAACGTCAACGTCTGGGTATGCTCCAGTAACTCAAGCAGAATATTTGTTTCCCACAAAAGGATTATTTGACTTATTTCCAGCCTAAAACCAGATGAATCGTGTCGAACATATTTACAAAAATATCAAATTTCAGCAATTCTGACTTACAGTTACATTATTGGACTAGGCTGGTTGTCTATGAACAAACCACAGAAGAATAATTCAACCAGTAGGCTATCATAGCACGTGATCCGCCCGAGTTGCCGGGGACCTTCAACTGCTCTTAGAATGAGATTTTCATCCAACCCGTTGAGTGCTGTAGTATCGAAGAATTTGACAGTACCACGGACATCGGATTAGTTAAATAAAACGTTCGGAAATTGATTTTGTGTTCAGTTCATTCGCTGATGTTATTATTGTTTTTAGTTTTTTTTGTTGGTTATAAGTAATTGACCACAAAATATTCTATAATAACCTCAAATTTTGTTTTTATATGAGCGCAAACCTATCGTAATAAAACAAAATTGGCTCTGCAATTCGTTTCAAGGTCACCGAGAACTTTGTGAATGAAAGTAGTGTGTGTATTAAGTATATCACAAAATCCTACTCACAAAAAACTTGTATTAAGTATATCACAAAATTCTACTCACAAAAAACTTTTATGTCTCTACTCAAAAATTCTGAGACGCTCTGAAGCTCACAACGTAAACGTTCGGTTTCGTCAGAAATTATCTCTACCCATACGAAACATCTCGCTTTACCGATCTTGCTTCTCCTATGGCATCGCTAGGATCTACAATTGTATTCCCGATAATCTAAAAAGCCTGTCGATCTTTAATTTCAAGAAAAAGGTCAAACGCCTTTTGTTGGATGGGACTTTAGCGATAGACTTCTGATATATCAACGAACTTACGTGAATTTCATTGCTTTTTGGGACATAATTAACTTATT